>CM072165.1:43007-151768 GCA_036850595.1 Rhyacichthys aspro
TATTGGACCATGTTATGATTTGAATGTGATTATGGGACAATAACCGGCTGATTAAAACCATGACGTACCGTTGTTGTGATTGAAAATATTGAATCAAACTGAAAGAGTTTGTGAGAAGTGGTGCATTCAAAACAAATTAGCTCCTTTCTCTCAAATCAGATACACACAGGATATAACACCTACAATATATCGTATGCATCGTTATCACCTTTTATGATTATCGTGATACAGATATCGTGATATTTTTAAAAGTCCATTTTCACTGTAAAAGGTCTGTTGTAGAAAAAGTCATGTGGGAGATATGAGTAAAAGAAAAACTGAGCAAATTAATGCACAAAATCCATCTTTCCACTAAATTTTCACTAATATTTTGATTTATTTTCTATCAGTATCTGCAGAACCATGTATCGTGATATCGTTATTGTTGAGTTAATGAGGAAAGCATTCTGCCAACAATAAACAACACAACAACACAACTGAGTAGAACATAGACTGTATTAAACCTAGAAGATTTTTAATGTGTAATTCTGTTATTTTAACTCGTGTATTCATTAATGAATCCACAAGAAACATGCATTCATCTTGTAATTCTGTCACACTTGCTTGGCATCAAACTGAATATTTACTTTAAGGATATTGGAATATTTTATCTTTTTGTGTGTAAATCAAGTCAAGATGAAATAACTTTTGCATTTTACGTTTAATTTGTTGCATTTGCAGTTTGTTTTTTGTTTCTATCTTTACAAATCAAGGATACAACACTAAGAGTTCCATATTTTTCATTTTTCAAGTTGGATATACCGTCATAAATGAAAATAACAAAGTAAGAAGTCAGGCCAACACGCTTTTCTGGCTCCTTTGGACAAACCTCAACACAGGGAACGCTTCCAGATGACTTTTTAATATCCAAGACATTGTGTAAATACTAAGCAGATTTTTGTCTCTCTCGGAGTTGGACGGGACGCTGGCTCAAGTTAAAGAGGAGCCAGAGCCTGAGGACAGACACAAGGACACAATAAAACAATGGGACAGTCTAACGCTGAGCAGAATCCGGTTTGACAGACTCCAGGATCCAATTCAGCGAAGAGGCGAACGTAAATGTGAGACAAACCAAAGACAAAGCCTCTTCCTCTCGTCGTTTCCATCGCTGCTGCTGTTAACGCCGTCACTTTGATTAAAAAGGGCACGAGAGGTGAAAGTCGGGCCAAAGGAGAATCTTAATTGGGATCTTAATGAGTCCTAAACATGACGAACTGAACCTGACGGAGCGGCTTTGAAGAAACCGAGAGGCTTTGGGAGCGAAGCCTGAGGATCTCCGGGGGCTTTAGGAGGGTTTGGGTCTGAACCAGAGCCGGATTTGGACGGATTTCCACACAAACAGGAAGAGGAGCTGGAAACTGAAGCCAGCGAGTCAGCGATTAATTAGACACAAGTGGCTTTTCTGCAAATTTACTGTTATTTAGAGGAGAGTCCAAACAAATGAGCTGCTTCAGGCTTTTCTGTTGTTGTTTGTTCGGATGTTTCGTATTTCTAAAGAGTTCTTAATCATGATTTAGATTCGAACTAGTTTTAGAAAGATGTGAGGTATTTCAAGGTAGATTTTAAGAGGTTTTGAATTGAATTTGACCAGCTTTGACTGATTTACAGATATATAGCCATAAAAGGTCTGCTTAAATTCATTTTAAAAAATTAAGGTTTTGTTTTTAACAGAATAAAAAAACAACAAAAAAACAAAAATGTGACACAAAAAAACAACAAAAGAGCAACAAAAAGCAAAGAAAAAAGAACAAAGAACCTCTCCCAAACCCTGTCATTGCCAAGTTGTCTCTCAGCTTTTCACAAAACTCGAAAGAGGCTAAAGGTCCATCCCTCCAGGACCCTCCAGAACCCTAGAATCCTCCAGGACCCTCTAGAATCCTCCAGGACCCTCCAGGACCCTCCAGGACCCTCTAGAATCCTCCAGGACCCTCTAGAATCCTCCAGGACCCTCTAGAATCCTCCAGGACCCTCCAGAACCCTCCAGGACCCCAAACAGGACCCCCCAGGAACCACCGGGACCCTCCAGAGGGCTCGGACCCAGGACCACCCTAAACACCCACCTCCAGCAGGCGGTCGATTTAAAATCTTAAGTAAAACTAAATAAATATCCACAAAATCCATTTCAAATCTCTTCCGATCAGATTCAAAGCAAATGTAAGAAAATCCATCCATGAAATAAAACAAAACTGTTCAGATCTGAATAAAATAAAGCAATTTGAAACCTTAACCTTATCTTAACGGCAAATGGTTTTATTTTGAGCAGACTTAACATGACTAACAGTTGATTTAAATAGAGTTACCTTAAATAGCACTGAGCTTTTCATAACATTTACTCACCAATGTTTTTATCATTGTGTTCATCAAATAAAACAGAAATAACCTCGTGTTTTTAAATTAACTTTCCCTTTTTTACTTTTAATGAGTCACAAAAACAACTGCCCATTTCGAATCCTCTACGTTAAGCTAAATATAGTCACTTTATGAATCAATGATGATGTATTTTTGAGGCTGAACTCCGAGTGCCATATTTCTTTTGTTATAAATGAGTCAAAAACACTCTAAATCTAACAGACACAGAGTAAATGTGGCTGAACTTTCATGAGGCGTTTAAGACCTGAACATCCTTCTGTCTTTAACCTCTTTTTGAGTTAATTACAAACTCTTCCAGCTTCAGTTCTGGAGTAAAACTCGACAAAAGCGAAGGATCTGGCCGACTGGAGTACGTTGGCAGATGATGCAACCCTTTGTTGTGTAACGCTCTAAATTTAGCAGCACATGGGTTTGGCGTTTGGGAAGACGGGACCGGCAGCTGAACTGAAAATATCCGGAGCACGGCGCTACCTCGAATCCTGCGGGACTCTCTCTTTCTCTGTAATCCCTCGTCTCGGTTTGGATCGGTCCGTGTCTAATTCGCCTCCTTCGCGTCTCCTTCAGCGTCGTCCAAATCCGGATTCTCCTCATTTGACAGTCTTTGTCTTTGAGATTCTGTATTCTTCGTTTCCAAGAAGCGTTGTACCTCCATCTCGTCCGCTCAAGCGTTAATCCTTGAGGTTACCTTTCCTCAACCTCGGCTCTGTTCGGTCTTTTTCTCGTTTCTCGCAAATGAAAGCCCTGATGAAATCTAAAAGTCAAGGCGGTGAAAGCAAAGACATTTAATTTGAACTCTTTTCCTGAGTCAAGAGTCAAAAAGATGATTCAAACTCTCTGATATTGTCTGTATGTTTTATTTCTAATGTCACTTTTAGTCATTTAACAAACTGTACCTAATATTTTTTCTTCTAAAATGGTTTAAACCCAAATAGTTTATTGTAAAATCAATCATTTGTGAAAAAAAACAGTTTCTGATCCATCTACTGTTTATTCTAAGGGATTGTAATAGATGAGAACCTCTATTCAGGAACAGAAAACCTTGGAGCGCTCCCATTGGTCGACACTTGTCACATGACGTTCCAGGAAGTTGAATAGCTGCAGATAAAGTGTATTTTCAGCTGAATATGTCTTTTAACAGAGAAACAGCTGAAAAAAGAAAAGCATCAACAGAGAAAAGGGAGGCAACGTAAAACACAGATAAATACTGTCAATTCAATCACGTAATGTTTAACGAGGAGGAGATAATTGTCGTCCTGACGCTGAAGTCACAGCTAAGCTAACGCTAAACTCTAAACTTCAGTTTGGTCAAATGGATTAGTATTTTTGGTATTTTATTTGTATTAGTAAATAAAAGAGAAGGTCCCTAGGCTGCTTTTGAAGGAGATCTAAATATATAAGTCCAGTTATAGAATTTGGCTTGAAACAATAATGACAAACTTATGAGCATTGTGTCTTGGTTTTGGTTTTTACTGCGTTTCAGAACAAGCCTTGTTTCGAAATATGTCTAATATTTATCAAAAACAAAAGCTGTGACACATTTTCAATAAGTATTTGTTGGAAGAATCAGTCTGAGTCAGAACAAACCCCTTTAACCAAAAGTTAGGACTAAAATCTGTCATAAACCGTCCTGTGTGTCTCTGTCCTGAGGACGTACAGGACGCCAGGACTCTGCAGTGTTCTGATCCATCTCGGTGTCCGTCTCCGTCTTTTCCCGGGGCCTCTTTGACTTCTCTGTCGTCTCGTTTGTCTCGGTCGTCCTCATCCGTCTCCTCCGACGTCCGTCCTCTTCAGCTCCACCTTCGCTCATCTTTTTAGCCATTTATCCTCGAAATGCTCCGTCTTCTCGGCTCATCCGTCCCCGTCTTCTCCAGATTTCATTTTACTGAGCCGCCCTGTTTCCTCTCTTGTATTTCTGCCTAAATCTTATCCATTTTGATCAAACTCTCAGTCCATCCTCTCAGAAAACGTTTCAATCCAACATCCAAAAGCCTAAAGAGTTTTTTCACAAAGATTCTTACGTGGATTGATAAAAGCTAACAGTAACCTCCTCGCTTCAGGTAAAAAGGAGCGCTCCCATTGGTCAAAACTGATGTCAACAACGATGGAACAAGGAAATAAACCAAGGAAATGGGTTATTCTGTTGGAAATACGTCTTATTTTACAAAGAAACAGCTCAAAAAAGATAAAAATAGAGAAACAGCAGCAAATTAAACATGAATAAACGGTCTACAACGATAAACTCCAAAGATAAAAGTTTCAAATCAGCTCTAAACTTTATTTTTAATGTAATGTATTAGTATTTTATGGTGAAAATTGGTCCAGTTTTACCTTTTTTTTAAATAAAAGAAGCAGGAAAGGTTACTGCTGCTGTTGGCGCTGAGAGAAAAACCTTCTATTGGTGTTTACAAAGAGGTATTTCTACATTAATCAAAGCAGTAACGGAGCAGTTGTAGTGTAAATAATAAAGTTCCATTATGATTCACTGTTGGACAAAGCCTGTCTCAGTACAATTATGACTGACATCTGCTGATTTAACCAGAAATTTAACCTAAATGGAAAGATAACTGTGTGACTGGACTTTTTAAATCTTCCAAAATCTAAAGAAAAAAACATCTATGGAAGTGGGCGATATGAAAGGGTTTAATATTATGATTTTCTTATTAAAAGATCAAGATTCATGATTATTTTGTTTTACTTCATTAGTTTTGTTGTTTCATCTCTGCATGAACCGAAAAGAGAAAAAAGACCAACACAATTTGAAACAGAAACAGAAAGCTTTGCCTTTTTTCCCGTCCTTTTCCTCTGGACGTCATGTCTTCTTCAAACGTCTTCACAAACACAAGTCTGCAAACTATTCATGAGCTTTCAAAGATGTTAATATTATAAAGCAATATTTATTTATTAAAAAATAAATGTCCAATAAATCCAAGAGACCTGGTTCAGTTTTCAAAGGCATCAACTGGAAGAGTCCTTTAAAGCTGTGTTTTTTGAGTTTTTCCTCATTTTGATGAAGTTCAACCAGTTTTTTTCTGTCTTTTGTTCAACCCTTTGAGACACTTGTTGTTATGATACTGTGCTGTAGAAATAAAACTGAATTAAACTAAATGGCACAATCAACAGAGCAGAACCTTAAAGTCAAAGAGACAGGTTCCAATCATGAATTTCTTTCTTTCTTATCTTTGAGGCTAATTGCTGTAGCACTACTTTATTTGTTTAGTCTCTGTTTACAGTGGAGCGAGCACCAGAATGAGACTATTTCACTTTCAATTCCTTTTCTGATTAAATAAAAATGGGATGGGATACTGGAAAATGACCTCTGTGTTTGTTACTGACACAACTTTGATGGACTTTACATAAACAACCCTTATTTTATCACTTCCTTGGACTTCTTCAGCCAATAATCAAAGAGAAAAGAGAATAAAATCCACCTAAAAAGACTGTCTTTGCCAGTCAACCTTCCCTCTTCCCTCCATCTCTTCTTTTCCAGTCTTAATTCACTCATACGTAATTATGCTATGGGCCGTAATTGAATTTGTCTCGCTACATCAGTCTTCTTAATTGCCCCGGTGCGTGTTTTTCCTCTCGGTTTGTGCGTGTGCATGTAAATCTCAGGTTAAAGGAAGTGTGCGCGCTCAGATCTGCATCGTCGAACGTGGCATTAGCGCAACACGCCGAGGACGGCCGCTAAACTGTGATAAATGGGGCTATTATCACCAGTACGTGGCGGTGCGACGACTGCGGCGCTTTGTGTCGCTCACAGAAGTGGGTCGTCGTGGGAAAACACTTTTAAAGTCTTCACACGTTTACATCCAGGCTCCGGTCAGACTCAGAATCTTTCTTTTTTAAGTGTTTATACTCAGCATTAACATCATTAGTCTCTGTAACTGATCAAATCTCACCTTGTCGCTTTAAATGCAGTTAAATTCTATTAAATAAAAGAAGTTTTTCATATATTTCATTTCAGCGTGGAACAAAAGTTTCAAAGACAAAGCTGAGAGAACGACTGTCGCTGTTTGTGCAAAGAAGGGGCAAAGGAAATGTTACAATAACACTGCTAGAGTTGCTCCGAGTAGAGTCCCAGGTCTTTAAGAGTTTATTATTATTATTAAAGTCCTGGATTTGGACTTGAGTCATCCTCGTCTTTAAGACTCAAGAATAAACCTCGATGACTCAGACTCAGACTTGTTGTTGGACTCCTGGGACTCGGACTCGGTCTTGTCTTGAACGGATGACTCGGACTTAGACTCAGACTTATGCCAATGACTCAGACTCTGGTTTGAATAAATAAAAACTGAAAATATAGGCCTATATTTTCTATTTGTAGCAAACAGCACTTATTGCTTATTGCTCTTAAATTATTCCATTAAAAGACATGTATTTATTATTATCTTCTATTATTAGTCTTGACTTGTTTCAATACATGAAAAACCTAATAAAATGTTTATTGCAAATTAAAAATATGTATCTTCTCTCACTGTTTCCTTTCTGTCTTTATCCATTTGTCAAATAAAGGAAAAAAGGCCAAGAGTTTTTCTCATTTTTCAGATTCTCCATGAATGACACATAAACAATTGGGGTTTTTTTTGTGTTATTGATAAAATTCTCTTACTGTTCTCTATCAAACAACAAACCAATGTAAACCACATCATTTAGCAAAAGTTATTTATTTATTATAAATCCCATTTGAATTATCAGAAGAATTAGGCATTAAAATAATCTGCAATAGAAAGGAAATCTTTTAAATCTGTCAAAAGTTAAAGGCCGTTTATTTTGCATCATTTCTACGATTTACCAAAGTCGCCTTGTGCTTTAATTCCTGAAAATCTGTCCCTTTTAAGTTTTTTGCTCTGCTTTTTTGTTTTCTTGGCGCTAAAGAGGTTAGGACGACTTTTTAAACCTGTATAAAGTATATTTATGTGAATTATCTGAAGAAATTTATAAGAAACCAAGAAGAAGTCACTTAAAAGACCAAAAAGTCCAATAAATATTCTAAATTTTGATTGAACTGTAGACCACTCCAGTCCGAATACTGCACTTTTTTACTGATGTATTGTTGTGAGTTTGAAACGAGGAATTATTTTATATTGAATGTCGGCCGACTTGTTTACACACGGTGAGTTATTATGAACACGAGGTTACGAGGCAGACTAATTAACGGAGGCCTGTTTTTATGGAGCGGCTGCTTCCGTCGAGTGTGTGTTGGTCTAATTAGTCCCGAAGACATCAGGCAGACGCTGCTTTGATCTGACGCTTCCTCAGACTCACAGCTGCACTCGGGCTGTGCCAAAAACACGCCAAAAACATGCCAAAAACACACTAAAAACACTGCAAAAACACGCCAAAAACATGCCAAAAACACTCCAAAAACATGCCAAAAACATGCCAAAAACACACTAAAAACACTGCAAAAACACACCAAAAACATGCCAAAAACACTCCAAAAACATGCCAAAAACATGCCAAAAACACACTAAAAACACTGCAAAAACACACCAAAAACATGCCAAAAACACACCAAAAACACACCAAAAACACGCCAAAAACACACCAAAAACACGCCAAAAACACACCAAAAACACGCCAAAAACACGCCAAAAACACACCAAAAACACACCAAAAACACGCCAAAAACACGCCAAAAACACACCAAGGTGCAGTTGGTTGAGGGACCAAGGGAAACAGAGACAAATAAAACTTTGCTCTTGATTTTTAATCCATTTTGTAAACTCCATATCTTCAGACTAGACTCATTTAATAATCGATCAATCTCTGAGTTATTGATCTTCTATTGTTAATCTGAAACATACTGAGAAGAGGTTTAATTAAAGACAAAGCAGTAAATCCACAGAAACAGTGTTTTTTTTTTTTATATAAATCCATCTTTATGTGTCTCTGCTCTGTCCTCAGTCTGTGGCTTGTTCAGATTTTATAAAATAAATGTGATTATTTTGTTGTATTATCATCAGTTTTTAACAGAAACAATAAAACACCACTTGTCTTTGTTACTCCACACATTTACTCGCTTCATTATAGATTATTAATCAATTAATGGAGCCCTACTTCTGATTATAGCTGCTCAATTATGGGAAAAAAAAAAAAAAAAGATAATTACAATTATTTAGGTCATTGTTGAAATCAGGGAAAAAAAAAAAAAAACAGAATAAAAATAAACAGAAATAATAATTAAAATAAATAAATAAGATCAACAATATAGTGCACTTCCAATCTCATACTTCTCAACTTCAAACATAAAATCATCATCAAATTCACTCTATTTTACAATATTTTACTCTTCTTCTTCTTCTACTATTTATTTATACTCATTTATTCATATATTGTGCATATTTTTCTTGTTTTTTTTTACTTATTCTTATTATAAAAGGTTATTATTTGACGTTAAATGAAGCTAAACTAGTCGCTACCCTTCCTCCAGAGCCGTGTAGATGCTCAAATGTCCAAAAGTAAACGTTGAACTGGAGAAAAGAGCAACATTCAGAGTCTCACAGTCGTCGTTGTGATAAACCATGAATTATTAATCACGTCTATACATCACGAGTCTGTCCCTGTCGCAGCAGAACGGCCTCGTCGTTAATTCACTTTTAACATCGAGGCTGAGTTTTTCCGGCCCTTCTCTTTCCTCCGTCGTCGAATCTCGGAGACTAACACAACGCGTTTTTTCTTCCGTCCATTAAGCAGCTATTAGCCTCGCGGAGCTCATTAGAAACAGCTTCAGGTTTAGTCGGAAAACGCCGGCGGCTGAAGAACCGGGAGAAATGGGAAGAGATCGGGACAAAGCTCTGAGTCAGCTGACTTTACGGAGTCCAGAAGTCACTCTGCACTTGTCAAAATAAACCGAGAAGCAGAGAGACAGAAATATGAGCTTTTATTATGAAAAAGAGAGGAATAAATGGACAGAAATGAAGAATAATGGATGCTTTATGAGAAAATATTAATAATAATCTGCCCACTTTCTTTTCTTATAGATTTATATACAGTTACAGTGCTGTGAAAAAGTATTTGCCCCCTTGCCATTTTATTTTTTGTTTTGGATTTTTTTTTTTTTTTGTTTGGTTGGTTGGTTGTTTTTTTTTCCTTAAACTTAATTCCACAAACTTAACTGTTTAGGAATTTAAGAAAATTTGGTTGAGTTTGTGACTTTGACCAGGCTTTTGATTATTTTTTTTTAATGTATTTATTTATTTACATATTTATTTATTTATTTATTTATTTATTTATATATTTATTTATTTATTTGCATATTTATTTATTTATTTATTTTATCTATGTATGTATTTATTTATTTATTTATTTATTTATTTGTTTGTTTGTTTGTTTATTGTGGCCAAGTGTTAGGTTAGCTCTACATTGCTATTGTCTTCCGTCTCAAATACTGACAAGATTCATAACATTTTGTATTTTTAGAACTGCTTTACTTTGAGAAAAAACTCATTTCACCGATTGTGAAAAAGTCTGGACTCGTTTATTCATCATATTCTCTAAAAAAAAGCAAAGAAATGCATTAAAGAAAAGCAATAAGAGACGCTGAATAAATGTAAACAGCTGCATTTCAACACTTTTTTTTCCACCTGCGGAAATGAGTCAAAAGGTGAAGAGGATGATGAAGAAGAGAGCGACAGATGGAGCCGTTAAACGACAGAGAGACCTAAATATTCATGGCGCGGCGGAAACTGGCAGCTGAACGTCACGCAGCCGCTGACTCACTTAATGTAGCGCTCGCTGAATTTAATTTTCTACCTCTTCAGGAAAAATGTTTCTGTGGAAAACTGGGCTCATTTAATAAACCCTCGCAGCACATCCTTCAGAACAACGCAGAATATTCAGCAGAAAACAGATTCTTTAGAACAGGAACTAATTATCAGAAATGAAAGTTTGTCTGATTTTGAGTTGGTATTTTTATTATTATTATTTTTCAACAAAACATATTTATCCATCATTTGGAGAAACACCACAATCCTCAATTTAAATTACAATCTGAACAAAAAAACACGTAAATAAACACAAGACGGTTGTATTTAACCAAGGTCTGGGTTATGAACACAGTCTGTTTATAAAAATATCTCTGTCCGGAAACACTTTGTAATAACTCACACAATAACACACTAATACGTAAAATAGATGTGTAATTAACAAATGAATGAAATGAATAAACTAATTAAAGAGAGTGAAATCTCATTTATTTGTATAATTCTACATGGGTTTATTTATTATCACCAAACACTAGTGACTTGAGCAAACAGTAAAATGTAGAAACAGAACAAGGCACTTCTAAAACTGTGGAAACAAAGATGGAAACAGGATTCATGTATTTGTTTCTCTGTTTTAGAAGTGATTAAAATGATTTTACCCATTTGCACCAGTCACTAGTGTTCGGTGATGAGTTCAAGGACTTGTCTTTCTGCAGAACACTCACCTTCTTCCAAAATGACTCAATCTATTATTTCTTTTTGAACCTTCCTTGTTCAGACGCATCGTTACAAAAGGTTGCTCTGACGTTAAAACCACAACTGCCTTGAATATCAACATGAGCTTAAACATTAAATAGTAGTCACTTAACAGAATCTAAAAATACTGCTAAAATGACTGTTCTCCATTGATTTCCATTCACAATTTCAACTCCTCAATCCTCAACTCAACTATTTCAACATTCCTTAATACATGTTTTTTCCATTCAATTGAGTTCTGAGACTGCAGGACTTAAGATTTGTTTGTTAAGTCTTTTTTTTTTGGCTAAAATCATTGTTTATTGTACATTCATTGGTTGTTACTCAGGTTTGGATTAGACTGCAGCTCTAATAAATACAGTAAAAACATTTCAAAACGCTCTCGTCTCTAGAAGTTCTCCTCAGACGAGATTAAACTAAACACACAGAGATGTTGAGGGTTGTCAGCCGCCGCAGCAGCAGCTCCCTAACGACCGCCGCTGTCATGGAAACCATCATGGCCGCCCTGACGACAGGAGCTCGGCGGCGTCTGGGGACGATCTGTCTGCGTTTGACATGTTTTAAAGACACACGGGACACGGACACGTAACAACGTACAGTCACCGAGGGATCGTACGGCGTCGGAGGATTTACCGCCTCAACCTGAAACAACCTGGAATAATTACAGTCCAGAGCTGGTTTTTATAATAATGTATAATCACCTCAAAATAACCTGGTCTAAACCTGGTCTAAATCTGGCCTAAACCTGGTCTAAACCTGGTCTAAACCTGGTCTAAACCTGGTCTAAATCTGGCCTAAACCTGGCCTAAACCTGGTCTAAACCTGGTCTAAATCTGGTCTAAACCTGGTCTAAACCTGGCCTAATCCTGGTCTAAACCTGGCCTAATCCTGGTCTAAACCTGGTCTAAACCTGGCCTAAACCTGGCCTAAACCTGGTCTAAACCTGGTCTAAATCTGGTCTAAACCTGGTCTAAACCTGGCCTAAACCTGGTCTAAACCTGGTCTAAACCTGGTCTAAACCTGGCCTAAACCTGGTCTAAACCTGGCCTAAACCTGGTCTAAACCTGGTCTAAACCTGGTCTAAACCTGGCCTAAACCTGGTCTAAACCTGGCCTAAACCTGGTCTAAACCTGGTCTAAACCTGGTCTAAACCTGGTCTAAATCTGGCCTAAACCTGGTCTAAACCTGGTCTAAACCTGGTCTAAATCTGGCCTAAACCTGGTCTAAACCTGGCCTAATCCTGGTCTAAACCTGGCCTAATCCTGGTCTAAACCTGGTCTAAACCTGGCCTAAACCTGGCCTAAACCTGGTCTAAACCTGGCCTAAACCTGGCCTAAACCTGGTCTAAACCTGGCCTAAACCTGGTCTAAACCTGGTCTAAACCTGGTCTAAACCTGGTCTAAACCTGGCCTAAACCTGGTCTAAACCTGGTCTAAACCTGGTCTAAACCTGGTCTAAACCTGGTCTAAACCTGGTCTAAACCTGGTCTAAATTTGGTCTAAACCTGGCCTAAACCTGGCCTAAACCTGGACTAAACCTGGCCTAAACCTGGCCTAAACCTGGCCTAAACCTGGTCTAAACCTGGTCTAAACCTGGTCTAAACCTGGTCTAAACCTGGTCTAAATCTGGCCTAAACCTGGCCTAAACCTGGTCTAAACCTGGTCTAAATCTGGTCTAAACCTGGTCTAAACCTGGCCTAATCCTGGTCTAAACCTGGCCTAATCCTGGTCTAAACCTGGTCTAAACCTGGCCTAAACCTGGCCTAAACCTGGTCTAAACCTGGTCTAAATCTGGCCTAAACCTGGCCTAAACCTGGTCTAAACCTGGTCTAAATCTGGCCTAAACCTGGTCTAAACCTGGTCTAAACCTGGTCTAAATCTGGCCTAAACCTGGCCTAAACCTGGTCTAAACCTGGTCTAAATCTGGTCTAAACCTGGTCTAAACCTGGCCTAATCCTGGTCTAAACCTGGCCTAATCCTGGTCTAAACCTGGTCTAAACCTGGCCTAAACCTGGCCTAAACCTGGTCTAAACCTGGTCTAAATCTGGTCTAAACCTGGTCTAAACCTGGCCTAAACCTGGTCTAAACCTGGTCTAAACCTGGTCTAAACCTGGCCTAAACCTGGTCTAAACCTGGCCTAAACCTGGTCTAAACCTGGTCTAAACCTGGTCTAAACCTGGCCTAAACCTGGTCTAAACCTGGCCTAAACCTGGTCTAAACCTGGTCTAAACCTGGTCTAAACCTGGTCTAAATCTGGCCTAAACCTGGTCTAAACCTGGTCTAAACCTGGTCTAAATCTGGCCTAAACCTGGTCTAAACCTGGCCTAATCCTGGTCTAAACCTGGCCTAATCCTGGTCTAAACCTGGTCTAAACCTGGCCTAAACCTGGCCTAAACCTGGTCTAAACCTGGCCTAAACCTGGCCTAAACCTGGTCTAAACCTGGCCTAAACCTGGTCTAAACCTGGCCTAATCCTGGCCTAAACCTGGTCTAAATTTGGTCTAAACCTGGCCTAAACCTGGCCTAAACCTGGACTAAACCTGGCCTAAACCTGGACTAAACCTGGCCTAAACCTGGCCTAAACCTGGCCTAAACCTGGTCTAAACCTGGTCTAAACCTGGCCTAAACCCGGTTCCATCAGTCGAGTTTGTTTAATTACTTCCTTTTCCTATAGCGACCGAAATGGAGAAATATGATAATCTGACTCATTTTCAGTTTGTCCCTGCAGAGCCACCGTAGCTGCTGGTCTGGAACTGACTTACATTAAAAATAAAGGAAGTAACAGCTTAATAATAAATAAAAATAGCTCTTGTTTGAATAAAAGCTACTTCTGTTGATTATCAGTTAAAGAAAATGCACAATATCTTCATTTTGAGACACTGTCAGCTCATGTTTTATGCAGCTTTACTCAGAAACAGGAACATTATTATTCCACACCTCGACCGTGATAATCTCTTGTTGATTTATGACACACAGCCACGTGTTTTCAGAGAGAGTCCAAAGGTGAGTTACGAATAAACTGGTCTCAGCAGCACTCGTCCCGTCTTTGATCTCAGCGCCGCTCTGAGCAGATATAAATACTCAACATTAATATTAAACACTCTGCACAATGACAAGCCCACCTCTGTCTGTGGTCATGTGACCTCCTCTCAGCCGATGCCTCTTTCAGTTCTGTTTTTAGAGAGAACCAAGAAGAAGAATGATGATGATCTGAAACTAGGGCTGTATGACATTATAAATATAGGCTAGTCTTTATAATTAAGGATTTTAATAGATGAGAATGATCAGTCCACAGCAGGATTTTGTCCAATCACAGCTCACTTCAGGTAAAAAGGAGCGCTCCCATTGGTCGACACTGATGTCAACAACGAAGGAACAAGGAAATAAACCAAGGAAATGGGTTATTCTGTTGGAAATACGTCTTATTTTACAGAGAAACAGCTCAAAAAAGATAAAAAATAGAGAAACAGCAGCAAATTAAACATGAATAAATTAGATAATTCCAGGATCACTACAGTCTACGGTAAACTCCAAAGATAAAAGTTTCAGATCAGCTCTAAACTTTGATTTAATGTAACGTATTAGTATTTTGTGGAGAAAAATTGGTCCAGTTTTTTGAATAAAAGAAGGAGGAAAGGTTACTGCTGATGTTGGAGGACAGACTGAGACAAAGAAATAAAATGAGGAACTGGAGCTTTAAGGAACAGCCATACTTCCTGGAAACTTAAAGTCTTTGTATAAAATAGTATTTCCTGCTGTAGAGGCTCCTACTGAACAAAACACTGTTACGATTTTATTTATTAAGGGAAAAAAGCTATAAAAACGTACGTAGCCTTGCTTTTGAGACCTATTGTCCTTTTCGCTTGTTTCCTTTAATAAATAAAATCATGACTTAAACGCTTCATTTTGTGTTTACTTGAGTTATCTTTGTCTAATATTTACATTTGTTGATGATCTGAAACATTTTAGTTTGAGAAATGTACAAAAAAATAGAAATCAGGAAGGGGGCAGATACTTTTTCACGGCTCTGTACGTTACGATTAACTGATTAACGAGTCTCTTCCTTCGTTCCTTGGTCTTTGAGTCATGATCTAATCTGAGTAAATGCTCCGAGTGTCCTTCCTCCCAACCTTCCTTCCTCCCTCGTTTCCTTCCTTCCTCTTACCCCTCCTCGTGCCCCTGGTCATGTGATCTAATCAGAGCTAATGTGCTGCAGAGACGTCCTGGTGTTGTCCATCAGTCAGAGACACGCTTCAGTCTGTGTCTGCATTAACCAGGTTTAGACCAGGTTTAGACCGGGTTTAGACCGGGTTTAGACCGGGTTTAGACCAGATTTAGACCAGATTTAGACCGGGTTTAGACCGGGTTTAGACCGGGTTTAGACCGGGTTTAGACCGGGTTTAGACCAGATTTAGACCAGATTTAGACCAGGTTTAGACCAGGTTTAGGCCAGGTTTAGACCAGGTTTAGGCCAGGTTTAGGCCAGGTTTAGGCCACGTTTAGGCCTGGTTTAGACCAGGTTTAGACCAGGTTTAGACCAGGTTTAGGCCAGGTTTAGGCCAGATTTAGACCAGGTTTAGACCAGGTTTAGGCCAGGTTTAGACCAGGTTTAGACCAGGTTTAGACCAGATTTAGACCAGGTTTAGGCCAGGTTTAGACCAGATTTAGACCAGGTTTAGACCAGATTTAGACCAGGTTTAGGCCAGGTTTAGACCAGGTTTAGGCCAGGTTTAGACCAGGTTTAGGCCAGGTTTAGACCAGGTTTAGGCCAGGTTTAGTCCAGGTTTAGGCCAGGTTTAGTCCAGGTTTAGGCCAGGTTTAGTCCAGGTTTAGGCCAGGTTTAGGCCAGGTTTAGGCCAGGTTTAGACCAGGTTTAGACCAGGTTTAGACCAGGTTTAGACCGGTGGAGTCAAACTGGAACAACAGTAAATAAGAAGCATTTCAGGGGCTAAAGACTGTGACAAAACCTGCTAAAACCTGTTCAAATCCAACTAAAAACTGCTCCAGTGCAACTAAAACCTGTTAAGTCCATATAAAACCTAATCAAATCCAACTAAAACCTGTTCAAATCCAACTGAAACCAGCTCAAATCCAACTAAAACCAGCTCAAATCCAACTAAAACCTGTTCAAATCCAACTAAAACCAGCTCAAATCCAACTAAAACCTGTTCAAATCCATCTAAAACCTGTTCAAATCCAATTAAAACCTAAAACCCAAAACATTACCTACCAAAAGTATTGAAGGGCCATATTAAACACAGCAAAGGACTGCATTTGGCCCCTGGGCCTTGATTTTGACATTTGTGGTTTAGACTGAAGCATTGATAACTAGAGTCTGTCAAAGATAAAGGGACACAATGGAGGAATGAAGGTCAACAAAATAAACAGATCCTGATGTGGAACAAATAAAGGTCAGATCCATTTAAATAACACAGGCTTCAATAAATAGAAAACAGTCCAGTTTATCTTTTTATAAATTCACAAGAGATCACCACTGACTCTGAATCACTCACTTTGACTCTTTTTATCCATTTTATTTTATTCATTTTGATCTTTTTTATTGTTTTTACTTGTTTTTATTTCTTGTTTGATTTGTTTTTTACTACCTTCCTACGTTACGTTTTTCGTCAGATCACAATTGTTTAAATATTTTCCTTAAATTTGTTGTTTTCCTACTGATCTATTCCTGTGATTGTACTTAACCGTGATTATGTTGTACATATGTTTAATGTTCAGCTGACTGTATGGATATTTTCCTGGATAAATAAAGGTTAAATAATGTAAATAAGTGCACTTTTCTGAGCCTGTGAAGCACTTTGGGCAGCGATAGGTGTTTTAAATGAGCTCCATAAATAAAACTGACAGTGACTCAAAAGTGGAGAAAGTGACAATAACACAATGTTCAGACAGATTTTGTGTCATTTTTGTTGAGAGCCATTTAAAGCTGGATTTGTTCAAGCGCTTTAAAAAAAAAAAAAGGGCGACAATAAAAAGAGAAATAATGTGATTTTTGGAACTTACCACAAAAAAAAAGAGTGCATAGAAGAAATAAAAGACTCTGAACTTTACAACTATTACAATACAAGCAGTTCTTTATAAACATTTGTGACGATAAATATAACAAACTCTTCTGTTTCAATCCAAAACAAAAGCCTGTTAACGTTCATACTTTTGACCTGATATTACTCTTAATTTGACGTTTTTAATCTAACTGCTTCTAATCAGCGACACCTCCGTCCGACGCAGGAATCACAGACAAGAGCCGACCTTTTGTCCTTTTCCCGAACGCCGCCCTTAGGCCTGAATAAATGTGAGCGGCCCCTGAACGCGTCGGGTCACGTGACCGGCGTGGCCCCCGCAGCTCGAAGGTTAATGCTCGCGTTGTCGTTCGCCGCAAATCTAATTTCGGAGCCAGAGATAAGCGGCGAGGAGCAGCGGAGGGGCAGGGGCCGCGATGTCGAACGGAGATTATGAATTCATGAAAAGAACACGGACAGAATCTCATCTTCAGACGTGAATATTCTGCGTTTGTTTGTCCTTGTTTTGGTACACGACTTTATTTACGTCGACGCCATTTTGTTCAGTAAAGAATAATTTGAAAAACTGTGGATGTTAAATGTGAAATATATCATTTAAAAACAATTAATGGGTGTAATTGTAATGATGCGTTTATGGACAGGACTCAAAACGCATCATAAAGTTGCAGAAATCCAACTTTTTTTTGAGTTTTTACTGATTTGATGGATCCAAAAGTTTGAGTTTGTAAAAGTTAGTGGATAATTTTCACGTGACGTCATTAAAAAAAACATTATAAATGAAATAAAACGACCAATCATTGTATTTTGTTTGTATTTTGAGTCATTATTTCTGGTTTAGATCAAACTGCAACAGAAAAGTCTTCATTAGTTGTTCTTTTTTGTTTTAAATGCTCGCTTCACTTCTCATTATGTAAACTGTGTCATGTGACCAGATGTAAATATTTCAAATTACAGACATTACATTAATTGGACGCCGTTATCGTCTTATATTAAGCAAAAAAAATCCATTTCATCCTCATTAGAGAAAATTATATACAGTCAATCACGAAACGACCTGTGCTTCATTATAAAGAGGTAAATGTAGATTAAAATGTAAAATATTTAAATCTAATTATTTCAATGCCGAAGGAAGCGTACAGACATTGTCTAATTAATAATGATTCCATACATTCAGAGCCTGTTCCTGTTCAACATGTACATTCCTGACCAGACACAGATGTATATGATGTGACCGAAGAGAATAAGGTTAAATATTTTAGAAACAGAATGACGACACTGGAGAGTACGATGTACAGAAAAGGCACTTTAACAGGTTGTATTCGGCCAAATGAGAAGAAAGAGGAATTATTGTGAGAGTTAGTAACATTTGTAAAAAGAAAAGGCCTTGTTTTGCACTTTTAACACTATAATAATTTTGATAAACTCAAATTACAGCAGCTTTAGAGGGTCAAAACTACAACTACAGCAGCTTTAGAGGGTCAAAACTACAACTACAGCAGCTTTAGAGGGTCAAAACTACAACTACAGCTGCTTTAGAGGGTCAAAACTCAAACTACAGCAGCTTTAGAGGGTCAAAACTACAACTACAGTAGCTTTAGAGGGTCAAAACTACAACTACAGCAGCTTTAGAGGGTCAAAACTCAAACTACAGCAGCTTTAGAGGGTCAAAACTACAACTACAGCAGCTTTAGAGGGTCAAAACTCAAACTATGACTGAAAACTACTCTCTATCTTTCCAGGATTTTCAGGTTTTTGACCCTGGACCCTAATATAGCAGATAATTTACTGTTTTATTTCACTTTCTGGTTCGAACAGCTTCAATCCCTTTAAATAAACCCCACAGTTTCTTCTCTTTTTACTCGAGCGTCCCACTAAAGCCCACCGTTCGCTCTCTTATTCCCTCGACTCTGATCAATGTATGGATCCGAACGGCTCCGACCGAGCGGCAGTAAACCAAAGTTGACGTTTTTACGGCCTCTGAAGAGCAGTGATGTGCAGAGGAAAATATCAATACAGAGCAATCAGGGAGGGAAATGAGCAGGGGCCGGGTCTGGGGCCCGTTATTACACCTCACCGCGGGGGGTCCAGACGCTGATTCATGTGCTTTTGGAGCCGAGATTAAAAAAGGGAAGCCGATCACTCCAAATTAAAACTAGACTTGGATCTGGATAAAAGCAACAATATCTTTCTAGTATTTGCACCAATTAAAGGACTTATAAGAGACCGGGAGCCATCAAAACAACATTTAATTAGAAACTAAGAAGCTACTTGAAGTATACCGTCCACTAGAGCATTTTCAGACATGTTTTTGCATCTGAAAACTAAATAAAAAGTAATTTATGAGAACGAAAACATTAATGTATCGACACTTTCGTCAAAGAATAAAAACTAAAATGAACAAACACAGACGAAAAGAGAATTAAATATTAAATTATGTTAACGCTTGGGACCTGAATACCAGCCGGAACAGGTTAGGACTAGTTTTATTTCATTCAGAGAGAAATTATTACTGAAGAAAAAATATATATTAAAAAAAAAAAATTATCCTTTATATTCTACATACATATTTTTCTACTAAATTCTTATGATATTTAGTCAAGTAAAACTAGACTCAAACTAATAAAGATTGGACTAAATTATGATTAAAATTAAATAGTATTTTTGTCAAGAGACTAAAACTAGAACTAAATTAAAATTTGAAACTTCACACTGTAAAATGGATATGTTTTTATAGCATTTAATAAAACCCTGTTAAACTGTAAGAAAAGCTAGTTCCAGGCTCCAAGACAAAATATGGGGCGCATCACAAAAAAAAAATAGGGTTTGTTTGTTTGTTTACAATAATACCGTTAGCATTAGCACATGTTAGCATCCAGCAGTATTTTCCTTCTCTTTTGGTTTGGTTTTTCAAGCTGTGTACAGAAACAAAACAACTAAAAGAGACAAATGCTGTGTCAAAAACATGACATTTTCTATAAATATCCTGTAAATATTCTGGTTGCTGTGAACTGATGTTGTGACTGTGTTTTCAGGAGACGTTAGTGTGGTTTAATATCTGTCACAACGGGCACAATCTGTCCTTAAGAGAGGGATTCGTTTCTTTATTTCTTGCCAAGAAATTGTCAAAATGAATTTAATGCTGTTGTAATGATTTTTGGCTGCTGACAATAGGATTAAAAATTACATAGTGTTGCATTACGCTGGAAAAAATATTGCTCGTTTGCCTTGTTGAAGGTCGTGATACCAAGAAACTTTTTACAGGTTTTCTCTAACTTTTAAAGTAAAAAAAATGAATAAAAACATTACAATTTTGGGACAAACTCCTGTGTGGCTCTGTCCAAAAGAGGAATAAAAAAAAAACAAGACAGTGGGTTAAACGAATGCACAATACACAATCTTAGAGGTCTTTAGAGTCGGATATAGCCTCAGAGGTCCTCCCTACAGCTGTTCTCACTTCTCAAATCTAAACTTTATATTAATTCATTGTATTATTGTCGACCCGTGTCTGTTAACCCTGCGATTAACTGAGATTGATCGAGGCTCAGGCCCAAATTTGCTTAGTTTGGACGTAAGACTAAAAATATTAACGTTGTAGATAAACAGCCTGAGTTTGTCGTCAGTTTCATGTGATATTTAGTTTCTTTGTGAACTTTCTTTGTCATAATTTCATTAATATTTATTTTATTTAACAGTCAGCGGGTGAGTTTTTGGTGTCCAATAGCTAAACGCCGCTAACTCCAACAAGCTAACGGACTTAACTGAAGAAAAACTGTATATTTCATGTCCAAATTCTTTATTTTTTTCTTTTCCCAGCTTTAAATTCAGCTCCTAAAGTGCCTCACTGTTTAATTTCACAAGTTCTGTTTGTGTTTAATGCAACGTAGACAATATGAAAAGCTTTTAATTAGTGCTGTAAGACTCTGTTTAAACCAGAAACAGTTGTTGCTAATAAGCTCCAATAAGACCGAGACAAGCCTGTATTATACGGAGCTGAATGAACGTTGAGATAAAGAGTCCGATACTCGCTCAGGTCGTTCTTATCGAGCGTGATGTCTTTAAAACCCGCAGTTATTTTTACATTTGGCAGAGTTTAATTAAAGCTGTCGTCTTGTGTCCGAACAAATGGCGCCGGTGGAAATTGAAAGGCGGTGATTGAGAGGGACGTGGAGAGCTCATTAAGGCCAGTATCTGATGTGTGTCTTTTTAATCATCGCTCACATTGATTCCAACATTTCCAGCTGAAAGGCTTCATATTTCAGATTTTTACTGCCGTCGAACGATGGGATAATATTTTAAATCGTCAATGGACGGAGATAAAGAGCAGGTTTAGAGACGGTTCATCGTTAAATGTGGGATTTTCCTTTAGTTCACCGACAGTTTTAGCTTCTATGAAATAAAACGGACTAAATCTGTTTCGACGCCAAAAGCAAGGTTTAATATTCTGTCTGACCTGTTACATTGTGAGGTAGATAAGTCACAAAAGAAAGGCACATTCAGAGTGATTTAAATAATAAACCCATTTTCCATCACGTTTCCATTGGACATTTTCAATCACTTTGAATTAATTTTTAGGATTTTTTTGTAAAGAGATTGCAAATATGAAAAGAAACATTTAATTATCATTGTTTATTATTATTATGGATGGATCAATGGCTGAAAAGTGTGAAAAGAGGTTTATAAAGTTGATCATTTTGAAAAATTGTTTATGTTTATGCAAAAATAAATGAATAAATAAATTGGGGACTCACAGAAGTTTATTTTTACTTTTATTTCTATTTCCACTGAATCCAACTGTAAGATGTAAATACACACATGGAACTGGTGTTTATAACTTTACTGTCAGCGAATAATCTCAAATATTGCAGTATTGTGTTCAAGAGTTCATCAAAATGCAGTACAGTAGTGGTTTTCAACATAAAAGTTACAGAACTGATGTGTATAGGTTTGAATTCTTGAAAACATGGGATTAAATGGACTATTAAGGTATTTTTTTCAATGATATTTGATAAATTGTGGTTAAATCTCACACTTTTACCCAATTTTTGATGAGTTTGTGCCTTAACTTTTGCTGCAAAGTAACATAACGTGACCTTTCGTCGTGCAGCAGCTGCTTTGTGTCCGAGCCGACCTCCATCTTTACTGTTTAGCGTTCGTCCATAAAGACGCCGGGCTCAGGTTTTGTTCCGCCGCTCTGTAAAAGGAGTTGAAGAGGTCTTTTATGTGCTATCGATTTTCCCTATACTCTTAAATTAAATGTCAGCGTCCTCTGAGGCTCGCGATGATAGACTACGACGAGCAGATGCTTACTGCTGCGCTTTTAAAAGAGGAGCCGTCCTGAGAGTTACGCCGGGATCACGACTCAGTGCTGTTTATGACGGGACACGAGTGGACGGGACAGGAATATGGGGACTCCTGGTTCAAAAATACAACCATAAATGTACAGACATCAGCCATAACATTAGGACCAAGTAATATTAATGACATAAACGCCACTGAACGTCTCGGAGATAGGATCGTTCAGATTTATGGATGAACACAAGGCTCTGGAGTAACTTGCGCTGGTCCAAACTAAATCTGAATAAAAAAGACTGAACCGGGACTAATTCAGGACTCGTCTTCAGATCCAACAAAATGATGCATCGAGGCTTTTTACAAAAACCAACAGAAGCTCACATTTCACTGATTTTTTGGCTTCAAGAGAAATTTCAATATGATTTAAAAATTTTAGTCTTGACTTGACAGACCTGTTGATCCTTATTACTGTTTTATTTATTTTTATTATTTATTTATTATTTATTTTATTTATTTTATTTATTTTATTTATTTTATTTATTTTATTTATTTTATTTATTTATTTATTGTTAATTTAATTTTTCTTAGTAAAACTATTTGTCGTTTTATTTGTTAAAGGTAGTATATTTATTTATTTAGTTTAATTAGTTTTTTTGCTGTCGTTTTTTTGGTCCCGACGCATTGATGGGTTTTAATTCAAGGCTGTGATTGGACAATTATTTTGAAAGACCATAAGACCATTTTATTTATGCAGCTGTAGTTTATATCACTGTTTTTTTCCCATACTTTCTTGAATATAATTAAATATTGTTTTGTCTTTGCAGAACTAAAGCACTGGGCTTTTTAACAGTACATTTTAAATTAGCATTGTGTTTTGGCTTGTCACTATGTTAGCATTAGCATTGGTCTCTTATATCCTCTATATCCTCATAAATACAGTCATTTTTCTTCCTTATGTGAACAGTTTATACAACTCTATTTAACTGCAGTTATGAATGAGCATAAAACAAGCATAAAATCTTAATGGCACCATCTGATTGTGTCTAAAACTGTAAAATATGCCTCAAAGACAACATGGCTTCTCTCTATTAAGACCTCAACAGCTCGTAGTCTCTCTTTAACCTCAATCTCATCAAAGTTAATTACAAATTCAACCCTGGAGCAGCTCTGGAGCAAAATTAGACCAAAATAAAAATGCAGCGAGTCAAAAAATATGTTGAAAAATGATGCAACCTTTTGTTTTGCACAAAGTAAAATCTGCAAAAGCTACAAAATCCACAAAGAAAAGTGTTTCCAAGTTCATCCAGGTTCTAGATACTCTGCTTCATCCACAAAAACACTCACAGTCTGTAATATTCCCTAATGTTTCCTGACGGACGTCTTTTTAAGGTCACCCAAAGACAAAGTGCACCTTATGCATTTTTTGGAGTCAAAGGTCAGACCATAAAATCCATCGGAGTTCTTTATGAGATGACATTATATAAATACATTACCTCTAATGCAGCAGAGACAGAAGTGAGTAGAAACAGCACCAGGATGATTAGATGAAACAGTAAAGCACTAGATACAACTGCAAAAAACAAAAAAACATGCTACTTTGCTTTACTTCCTCGTTGACATCAGAGTCGACCAATGGGAGCGCTTCTTATTCAGAAACAAGCTGTGATTGGCCAAAAAACAGGTGAACACATCATCCTTTAAAATCCTTGATAATAAACCCAAAATGGTCTTGTTTTTTCCACAGATCGACACATTTTGTGCTCTTTTATGTCTTTGTGAGTTCGACAATGTTTTTAGTGAGTGAACTAGGACTAAAACAGACCTAGAACAGTACAAAACCAGGTCTAAACCAGGTCTAAACCAGGTCTAAACTAGGGCTAAAACATTATGAACCAAGGCTGATCTCGGACCAAAATGAGAACCCTAAGACTAAACAGAAAAGACGATCGAAAGACCAATAAACCATTGGAAAATCAATCAAAAAAACAAATTCAGAAGTAGTTCAGAACTAATTATGACCAAACCAGGTCTAAAGCAGAGTTTTGGACCGTACTTCTGTTCATTTTCAACCTCGACTTGAAAACATCCAAAACATTACGACGTAAAAACAATCAAAAGTGTTTCAGACCAGATTCTAACAGAAGACAACACCAACAACATCCGTTTTTCTGAAACTGATCCAAGAAAAGTGACTAACGAGACTTTTCTGCCCAAATCCTGACTCACAGTAAAAGAAATGAAAGTGTGTGGAGTGTCTCTGCGCAGACGACGGTGTCAGTGACGCTCATTTCTGGAGGACATTATGAATAATTTACACATTAATCCTTCGCCGCCCGCACTCAAAGGCTAAACACAAGGTAAATCAATGTTATGTCTCTATTAACACAGCAGTAATGACCAATAAAAGATTAAATAGCTTTTCAAAGGGTCCCGTAGTCTGATGGAGTCAGTGAAGGCGGCGTCAGAGAACAGCCACGTGATGCGTTCAGGGAAATGGAAAACAGACACTCTTTAAATTAAACCTGTATCGTCGAACTTTACTTGACTTTGAAGCTCTTTTGGAAATGAAAACTCAGCTGAAGTAATGTTTTGAGTGGGGTTTGGTTGAGTTTCTCCCAAACACTGAAGGGTAACTACAGCAGAACACGAGCTTTTCTGGAGTTCTTCTCTTTTTGACGATGGAAACTGACCTCGACCCGCACCGCGCCAACAGAAACAAGGCTTAAAAAACATCCCATCTCCCTTATATTCTTCCAAAAACAACTCATGAGACCGATTTTCACACATTTGGAGATGAAACCTGGACAAAAATAGCGGAAAAAGAGGAAAAGCGGAAAAAAAGCAGCACATAAATGGATAAATACATCATAAATTAAAAGACAAAGTGTTCAAAGCTGCGTAAAGTTGAGCCCATTCCTCGTTCCAGATGGATTTATTCAACTCTTCAAGAACAAATGCACCAGACGACTGACTGAAAGATGCCAAGTTATCTTCTGTTTTATCATATTGTTACGTACAGTTGTCCTGGAGCAGACGTTGGTTCGTATTGAGCTGTTATTGGTCAGATTGATCGTTGTATTGATTGATCCGTCCACTCTGCTCCAAGGACACACTCCGAGAGACTGCGGCTAAAACGCTTCTGTCCTCGTCGTGTATTCTTATATTTCTGAATCAAAAACGTCTGAAATGCCGCGTGTGTCCTGTTCATTGATTATTTTACATTCACTTCGAGTAGATGTTGTTTTTCCCTGAATCCTATTACAGCTTCTCCAGAAACAATCCAGTTATTCCCCGGAGATCAATAAAGTTTCATTGAATCTAATCCAAACAGAGACGACGCCGTGTGAGCCACATGTTTGATGCAGAAAGCACCAGATGCCGTTTCGGACAAATGAGCTCGCTCTGAACCGACGGCAGCTGCTCGCTCAAAAAGAGCTTTAATTGAAAGAAAAGAAACTCAATCTATGGAAAATACTTTTATTTTATTTTTGTAAATGTCAGATATTTACAACGAGACAGAGTTTACTTTTTTATCGATGCAGCAACACTTTTTATCATTATATCTAAGATTAAACGAGGCAGGAGTTTATCAAGACAAAACCAGGACTGAACCAGAGCTAAAACTGTCCTGAACTAGAACCAAACTAGGACTAAATCAGAACAAACTTTAGGACAAATCACAATTGAACTATAGATTTAAAACAGGGTTAAAGTGTTGATATTCTTGTTCATATAAAAGCACATTGTCACAGAAATGACCTAAAACAAGACTTTAAGACACATTAAGACTTTTAATCAAAGATGAGCACATACTGCATTCTCTCAATAATAAACTACTGAACCAGGGCTAAATCTGGACTAAGTTTAGGTCTAAATCACACTTAAACCAGGACTAAAACTAACTTTGAATCATGTCTAAAACCAGAACTAATAGAAGATTGAATTAAGGATGAAACCAAGTCATGAATCTAGAACCAAATCAATACAAAACAGGGATTAACCCTCGAGTAAAACCTTAGTTTAGGACTGAACCTAGAACCAAACAGGGATAAACCTAAACCAGGTCCAAACCAGAACTAAAAGTATAGTTTGGTTTGAAATAGTACAAATAACAATAGAGAGATCCTTGATGATCTTAAACACTACTGAGCAAACGCCACTGAATGAATATCATGACTTTTTTAAGTTTTAGTATCATTTCTTAGTAGAATATTGCAGGAATCCTACAAAAGATCTTTCAAAAACAGTTTTATTGCGACAGAAACTGAGACCAGCCCAGAACCAAACAGTCTGCAGCCTCAGAGACAGACAGTGTTATTGTTTAATCTTATTTACTGCAGCAGAGGTTAGAGGAGGAAACAGAGCAGACGCAGAGATAAAACCAGAGAAGAAGAAATGAAGAAGAGTGTCCCAGGGTCAAAGGTCAGAGGTCAGAGGTAGAAGAGACTGAGGCAAAAGGCTCTAGGAAGAAATAATTCATTAAAGTCAGACTAAAACGTCCATTTGAAAGGTTTAGTCGTAGTATTTTCATTAAAGCACGGTTCGGTGTTGGTCTGACGGTGAAGACATAGTGTCATCTGTTTTTTTTTGGAAGGTGCCAGACGCTAATCACATCTCACTTCAAACACCTCGGTCCTGCAGCTCCGCGGAGTCTTATTTAACGGCCGAGCGTGGTGTGAATCCCAGGCGTCCCGGGACAAATAACCCTCCGTTTGTGTGAGTCTCACCGAGGAGGCCGCCGTGTCGCCTGGTTTCCGACGTAAGCCTCTTTAAAGCAGAGATTTAGATGGTTTCTCCGATAAGTCGTCCTCGGACTCGACGCTGGGGACGGTCCCGGGAAAGAACTGCTGCAGGTTTTTGGGAGATTGTTGTGGGCTCTGTTCGTTTGTGCTTCAGGCCGTCGTTAAATCAATTCTTAATAAATATCTCTACGACGACAAACCTCCAACACTGATGCAGTCAAAGAATATCCGTGTCTGTTGTAGAAGTGTTAACCTGTGATATGTTCTCAGAGTAGCGCCCCCTGGAGGATAAAACACCACAGGTCCCATTCACCGCTACAGCTACAGCCTAAAGGTCGTAACATTACATTATTTCTGTCGTAAAAGGTGATTGTTTCTCTGTTGTGGCTCTAACACCGCCCTGGGACCGGTCTAATCACAGAAGTGACACAAATCCCACGAGTCCAGACCAGATTTCTCTTCTATTTCAGGTTAAAGCTGTGGTTGTTCTGTGTGTTTGTGTAGCGCTAGCGTTAGCCTCAGTGTTTTCTTACAGTGTTTACATATTGTTTGTGTCTTTTCCACCTGAAAACCAAACTGTTTCCACACAGACGATTTAAAAGCGTCATCTTAAATACTATTTTCACCATCACACTCCATCAGCTTTTTAACTTTAACCAGAAATCTTGTCACCTAAAAGCCCTAAAAGCAAAAATTAAATCAAATTACCATCAAAGCACCACCATCCGCACCCTTCACCCCAAGAATAAGACAGTGACCTTTCCATAATACTCTTTTTTTGTCTCAGACTCTCCTCCAAAATCAGCCTAGAGACCTCTCCTGCTTCTCTTTTATTAAAAAATAAAACCAGACCAGTTTTTCCTCCAAAATACTAATCCATTTGACCAAACTGAAGTTTAGAGTTTAGCGTTAGCTTAGCTGTGACTTCAGCGTCAGGACGACAATTATCTCCTCCTCGTTAAACATTACTCAAATGAATTCCCAATAATTATCCTTGTTTCTTTGTAAAAAGACAAATCAGGAGCTAAATATACACTTTCTCTGTTTTATCGACGGCCATTACTTCCTTACTGACATCAACGTCGACCAATGGGAGCGCTCCTTTTTCCTGAAGCGAGCTGTGATTGGACAAAGCTTCCGTTCGAGATGACATTTTAAGGTCTCCCTTTTTTAAAGATGATTCTTGTTACAATTTGACATGAAACAGTTCTTCAAACCAATAACAACCTGGCTTTAACATTTCCAAGGGTTAGTTTATCTGTTTTTTGAAGACATTAAAAAATTTGAGGGTTGTTTTCCACAAATTCTAAAAACTGAAGTCTGAATATTTCCCAGCTTCAAAGCCAATGTCATTATAAAAGATTTGAAACTAAAGTCAAATGGACCAGATTCGGTAACACATATCAACAAATACCCCACTTCCGTCGCCTAATCCAGATGTTTTCCTGGTTTTTCTCGACACGAGCCTCTCCAGAGCCTCATCCCTGCCTCACTTCCTTCACTTCACCACATTATTCAACACAAACACAAACCGCAGCCAGAGCCTCGTTCAAATGAAGCAATTTATTCGGAGCCTAATGCGACGAGCAGCCATCCATAATCTGACGGACAATGAGCGTGGAGCCTTACCAAACACGCCAATTACTTTCCACATAATGGGCCGGGCCGGATGTGTGCTTCTGCTGCTCGTGTGCGATCGTCCAATAAGAATAAAAACCAACCGGTCGCTTTTAAATGAAGAGAGGAAAGAGGAGGACGGCTCTGAATGAGACGTTTAAGTCAACAACTGTTTATTCAACCTCTGTTTGGCTTTGGTTTTTGGAGAAGAAAACAGAGGCAAACTCAAAATAAACCTTCCTCGAGCCTCATCGTCAAGACTTCCATAAAAATCCTCCATAAAAACCCGTCTGTGGCTCGTTTGTGAGGAGTTTTGGTGCAGTGTGGATCGTTAGAGCTGAAGGGAAACAGCATTAACGTCTCTGGACTCGGATAAACGCACCTGGAGCTGCTGTCGATGCGTCTCGTGCGTTTATCACGGCTCAGGGTCACGACACATGAACTCTGAACCTCCATCGACGAGCCTCACACAGAAGACACTTTCACCTCGAGAAGAAATACAGATGGAGCCAAAACACCTCACCATCCACCACCATTTACAACAATTAACAATTTTCAAGAATCTGTACTTTCTTAAAGATTTTACTTTATTTAACCTTGACTTTTACTACATTTTAGAGCAAATATCTGTACTTTCAACTATATTTTTACACCAGTTTAACAAGTACAAGGAAAATTGTATTTGCAAGTTGTTGTAAACCTTAAATTAAACGTTAAAGTTGTAAATAAATAATGACCTAAACCTGTTCATGAACTACAAGGACAGTCCTCATGTGACTCTGAGATGAATGTGTTTTTAATCATTCTTATTCTCTAAACAATGTTTTTTTATTAGTAAATTAAATCAATTTTATATGAATTAATTTGAATACTTTTATACTGTAAGTACATCTAAAAGCAAGTACTTTAATGCTTTCACTTAAGAATAAAAAGTGATAACACAAAATTGCAATAAATTCTCAAATGCAGCGTGAAGAATTATAAATGTTGTACTTTTTGCGAACAAAGCTAGCATTTATTAGCAACATCTCTAGCTTTGAGTCTAGCTTTGTGATTAAAAACATTAAATATTGAGTCTTCAAAAGAATAAAAATAGCCACAAAGTCATTTTTATCGTTCCCTGAGACGAGAAAGAAGAATAATCCCTGTTGAAATGCACTCTGTTCCTGCCCAGATCCTTTATTATCCAGCTCCGAGTGATGAGGCTAATGCTACCATCAAATAAAAAACACACAATCAACACAGTTTTCCACATATTTGATAATTATCAGAAACATATAACAGTAAAGTATCAGGGAGAAGCATCTTAATTTGAGTCCAGCTGCTCGTTACGGTCAGAAAACTAAAAACCCTTCATGTTGTGTCCCGTGAGACTCGGTTTTAGGCCCAGCTTCTGTGCTTCATCTGATTTTAATGGAAACGACCCGCTGCTTCGTGTTCCCAGCAGCGTTTTTTGGACGAGTTTTAAATGATGAAGTTTGTGAGTGAGTGACCCTCTTCAGCAGCGTTTGACCTGAGTTTATCTGAACAGTTCTTTTACAGTCAGTGTTTTTGCTCCATTACATCAGACCCAGTCCAATAAAGTTATATCATCTACAGGTTACTTTACAGGAAAATACAAGAGCTTTTACGTCTAAAGCGTTTTAGTTTTGACGAAGACCACTTTTACAGCTTCAATATCAGCAACAAGAACAAATCTACCTAACGTCACCTTTTAAAGCACATTAAAAATATATTTAGCAGTAAATAACAACCTGTAGAGCATTCATTTTAAATCCGAACTGGACCAAATCTGTAAAAAAAAACAACAACATAATAATCTATAAATAACAACAACTCCAATATTTTCCCTTTGTTTTAGTGCAAAGAATTATAATATATATAACATTCTAATGCCAGTGCTCTTGTTTGCAAAAGCCTTCAGTGCAATATGGCCTTGATGCTAATGCAATAACGTAGCTAACCTTCACATTTAAACAAAAATAGAGTCAAAAAGATGCAAAGGTCGGCTCGGAAACGTACAATTTTAATGTGTAGTATTTTCTAGAAGAACACTAAAAGAGCCTCAACGTTTTTTTACACAAAACAACTAAAAAACGAAATATTTAATTTGTATTTGGCTGGAATTGGGGCTGTGCAATTAATCAAATTTTCGATTTCAATTTTTATTTATTACTTGTTACTTGTTTCCAGGAGATTGTGGAAGTGCACTACATTATTGATCTTATTTATTTATCTTAATTATTATTCAGCTATTTATTTATACGTTTGAATATATTATTTACTTTAAGGAAAATTCAGTTTTGTTTAAAAAATAAAGTTAATGAGTAATTGTGTAAAATAATTGTGATTTCAATAATGTCCAAAATAACTGTGATTATGATTTTTTCCATAAAGTTGTAGGAGCCCTGTTGGTTTGTTCTAAAAGTCTGTTTTTGTTGGACCCATTATCAGATATTTCTCACACAAAGCCTGTGTCATTGCTCCCGTCTGCTTCTCCGAATTATCGACTGTTGGGAATGAGTTCACTGAGTATTTTTAGAGACATCCATTTAAAAAGATGACATAATAAAAAGGGATTTGTGAGACATTGCCTTTTACAGAAACCCATTAGGCGTCATTTACAGAAACAGTTCCCGATGCAGCTCATAAAACCAGAGTGTGGATCGATCCCGACCCGAACCGGGGCTCTGTGAGGGACTCTGAGGAGGTCTCCGAGTGGCGTCCACAGCTGTTGGACGACGCCGAGGTGATTTGAGTCTTTTATTGGCAGCGACGTGAGACAAAGAGCCGGACGTAAACCCGAGGAGCTCATGCATTTTCAAGCAGCTTTATCTCGATGTGAAGCATAAACGTGAGAATGGACCGGGTTTATGGACATGTCTGCGTTAGGATTGAGTTAGCAGCCTTATATTTTTATTATACCGTTACATTAGGAGAAAATAAACACATTTCTTCACTTCTCGTCACTTTTTCCCCATTTGATCTACTGCATGATTTGTTTAAATGTGAGAACATAAATTGGGAAGTGTGCAAAGCCTTTTTTTGACGTCACAGAGTCGACCGTAAAAAGGTTTCATTAGTTAATGCTTCCAGGAAACATAAAGACGGGTGTTTTATAAGAACAGGTGTCACATATATCACTGAACAGACTGAAATACACATGCAACACGAGAATATAAGGTTTGTGACCGGCTTCTGACGTCACCGAGCTGTGACTTTCATGCAGCGTTTAACATTGAAACTTTAGTTTTTTCATTCATTGTTTTCTTATTATTATCAATATTATAATAAAACTGCTTCAATAAAAATGCTACACTTCTCGTAAAATAAAGATTTTGTTCCTGAGGTTAGCATTGTTTAGCATCTTTTGGCGTAAAATGGTATTTTCTCGTATATTATTAAAGTAAAAGTGCTTTTTATGTCTATTTCAAAATAAAAGCCTGTTGTTTTACAGTTTGTAAACTACATGAGCTGCAGATTTTCAGTGTTTAAAAGGGCACTAGCCTCCAAAAAATGCTGATTCTGAGCAAAAACAAGATGTTGTGGGTAAATGACGACCGGCTGAGTGAATGTGTGTGCTGTCAGTGAGTGGGTAGAGAGCATTAGGGAGTGGCTCGATGTCTATTTAGGCTACAGCGGCAAAAAGAAACCCGCTACAAGTCACTGGATGTTATCTGTGGGCAAGTACAAGCAAAAATTTGTGCTCATTTTTTAAAAAGTGTCAATTGGACATCCCTATCGACCATATATAATAATGGACCATGGAACTAGTGACTACTTTTCATAAAACATCACCAAATAGTAAATATATTGAGAAATTGCAGCGTAATTCTGCTTCATTGTAGATTAATGCTCCGTAACCTGCATTATTCTTATTCTTATTAGTGTTTATTTGTCTCTTTTGTTTTGCATTTTGCACAAGAATGACTAAAAGCACTTATAATTTCATCGTAGTCTTTCACCCAACGACAATGAACAGTCTTAACGATAAATAACACCACACGGAGGAGCCATAGTTCCACAAAGATGTCATCAGGACCTGTGCTTCCTCTTCAAAGACGGTTAAACTGACTGAAGAGATTAGCACAGATGTTGCTAAAGCCACAAAAACTGCATTAAAGTCGAACAGACATCACAACTGTCGACATAGATTTACAAACAAATGGATTTTAGTTGAAATAATAGTTACATTTGACCTCAGGACTGTTCAAAATACATTAAGGCGCTAGCTTCTTCATTTTTGCCTTTGCTAATGTTAACAAAGTGATCAGTCCATTAGTAAAAATCTGACTCACACTCGACATGAGAGGTTTTATTCCCTCTCGAGTGTCTAATTTAATGTTTTCAACTCGCATTCTCCAAAAAATAAAGCGAAATACTGCTGCTTTTATTGCTGCGGAGGATATGTGTCTTTTTAATGGAGTAAAATAGTACATTTTTGCTTTATTGTATTGTGAAATGACATAATGCACACTCTGAAAAGGTAAATATATCATTAGTCAGTGCTATTTCACGTCTATTTCAGAATAAAAGCAGCTCATTATATACTCCAATAAACCAAACGAGCGCGTGTTATGTAATATTATGTGTCTGCGGCGCGTCCTGAGGATAATTAGCTCCATCTACGGCGGATCACGTCGACGCTGCAGCTGTTTGTGTTGGAGTCGTGATGTCGTCAGCGTTGATTAATGGAGCCGTCGTTTCCTCCCGCATTAAGTGTGTGTTTTATAGAAGTACAGTATTTATCTCCGCGGGAGTCGGATGAAGATAGATGCGTGTGTCGTGTTCATGAAGATGTACCGCGCGTATGAAAGTCTGAGCTGTTCCGATAGAAACCTGGATAATCTGCAGAGGCCGCTTATAATAGAGCTGCAGGATGTCAGGAAAACACGCAATAACTGTGATAAATACGTCTAGAACCTTTTAAAGTGACGTCAGGAAGAACTGCACAGGCCTGACGGTGACAGAAGTACCAGACTTTGAATAAAAACAGTAAATAAAAAGTTTTTAGACAATGCAAAAAGGGAAAATAAGCATAGAAATATATGCTTTAGCTTGATAACGATATTGTAAGCTAACTTATTTGGTAGTTACCCCACCACATCGGTAAATTTAGCGGCTAATTTCCTTGATTTAAAAAAACTTCTCAACATAGAGCCAGTTGTTGACGTTAAAGAAATGTTGAATGTTGGGGATATTTGTGAAAAACATCTTGTTTTTGCACAGTTTGTGGTGTTTGGAGGCTAATGCTAATTCTGCCGATAAAGAATGTATTGCGGTTAGCTTTCATTGATTACAAACACACAAAGAAGAAGATATTTGAATGTCCCGTTTGAGACAATACAAGTTGGACTGAAGTCTAAGTGAGAGGCTACACTTCATTTTTGTTTTTCTCTGAACAGTTTTTGCTAAAATATTTGACTGTAATAAAGACGGTAAAAGTAAAGCTAACTATAAAAGATTGTCAAAGCTAAGAGGCAAAAAAAAAACAAAAAGTTACAGATAAAATCTCTGAAAAGTCTGTGTATGATTCAATATATTATGAGCTAATATCTGTACTCAGTAAAACACATTCACAAACCATACAATGTACAAATAATGGACAATGGGATCAATGAGTCATGCTTATGCAACAGTGAGGGCCGGCTCCAACAACATTACGACTCAAAAAAACACCAAAGAGCCAACATTTTCAACAATTTCAGAATAATTGACTGCGCTTTAAATCGAGACTTTGAGATTCTTGGGTTAGCGCTAGCATTAGCTTAATAATGACCATAACGTCATCTTTTTTATTGCGTGAACAGACTGATAGCACTTTACAGTCTGTACTTTTAATAATAAACACTTTCTATCCTACTGACAAAAAAACAGACCGAATCTAACATACTCTGCTAATACTCAATGCTACATCATTAGCTGTTAGCGTTAATAGCGACATCTGCAACGACATAGCAGTAGCCTCTCTGACCTTTTTCCAAATATGGTCATGAGTTCCTCCTCTGGAAACTCTGACTTCCTTGTTGACAAAGCAGTTTTCGAGTCTACTCTTTCTATTTTCTATAACGCTGCTAATTTCTTTCAAAGTTTTCTCTGAGATTGAGAAAACGGTGGAAAAGTACTGAGGGACTGAATGAGCAGAAAACAAGGGATTTCACGGCATCGGCTCCACTCGGCTGCACAAAACAATCACCGCTCTGGTCCTCCGTCCATCTTTCTGTCGCTCTGTCTATTTATCCATCTTTCTGAGCGTGGAAACTCACAGAAGAGTGGAGGAGGACGAGAGGAGAGAGGCTGCTGAAAGTTAAAAAATAGTCCTCGCCCACAGAGGGTCAGCAGCCGACCAGAAAACACAAGCACTTCTGAAGGATGATCACGTACGGCATACATTACCCACAATGCAACAGACTTATAATCACAAACCTGCATAAAGACGGAAAGAGGTGTGTCATTTGAGTTCATAAATCGCTCTTTTGTCGTGTTTTTTATTTGTCACATTTCCATAAATACTATTAAACAGCGTCAGATTAATTTGCATTGTTTTGTTTTATTTTGGTGTCTTTTTGGAATAAAAGCAGAAACGGAAACTATATTTTTAAGTTAAACTCTAATCTAACATGAAAAGGACAAGAGGACAACACTATTCTTCTGAGAGAATGATTTAAACTGCAATATTTTACAGAAAACAGTAGTAATATGTGCTTTTCTTTCAATCAGTTCACTTTCTGATCTTTTTTCACTTCAAAGCACTGCACCTTTTTGCATTTTTTAATTAAAACAGACATTACTGCATTTAAGGACAAATGTTTAATCAGATAATGCTTATATTATCTGTTAAAAAGCAACTCTCTGAATATAAACACTATGATCGTAGAAAAATCCTTCTGAAAAAGTGGCTATTTCTTTGGCTACGACTGCTTTTCCAGAAACAGCACAAAAAGAAAAACACAAATGCCTTCATTATGGTGTCCATACGTCCTGATTTAACCAGGACAGTCCTGATTTTAACCCCTCTGTCCCACGTCCCGGCGGATATCTACAAAAACACTAAAATGTCCCGATTTTTTTGGTGTTGTATTGATTTTTTCAGCTGTTAATGTACTGTTGTTGGATTTGGGATAAAGTGTTTTAAATTTGTGGCTTAAAATCAGTTTTAATAGTTTATGTAAAGAGTAAATCCACTGTTTACTGGTCGGGTCTTTACTCGACCCCGAGGCTGGGGGTGAAAACTCGGAGGCAGCTGCAGGTGTTTACCGCGTCCACTTCACAGACTCACGCTGAAGATACCGCCATCTGCTCCTGAAGCTCAACGATGCGTTCAGAGTCAATCAGTGAAGTCACCGCTCACTTTCACAGGTCAGAACTGCACAATACGACCACGGACTGCTGCGCCATAAATACACAGGCACTTTAGGGCAGGAAGGACTATATATTCTTACAGTTATTAACAACTAAAGCTCTCTATGAGTCAAGAGTAGCTTTAGTATCACATAAACTCCATTATCTGGAAAAGTCTTTGGTTCTTTTGTCACATACGACCGGCTTTTATCTCTTTATCCGTCCATTTTCTGACAATAAAGCTGTAAAATGAAATGCTTCTTTGCTGCTAGCCCAGAGCTCCTTGGTTAAGGCGAGGGATGGGACGTAAAAAAACAAGACAATGCTTTCAACCGTCCAGAAAAATTATAAAACATGATTGATTTTCAACAGTTAAATGAATTTCAGGAGCCCATTGACCCAGATTGAAAGTCTAATTCCATCCATCCTTCCTTCAGCGACTGATGACGACAGATTATGGCCATATTTAAGTTACGAACAGTCGTCAAATGTCAAATGTACCAGCTCTGGTTTGAAAAACAGATGTGTTTGGTCCTTTTGGAGACGTATAAAGCAATAACTATCATCTACAGTCTGTTTAAAGGCTCATAGAACATTGTCATGATTTAAAATACCATAAATAAATGTTAAAATTCATCCCACAGTGATTAAAATATGTATAAATGGCTGAAAATCATCAATTAAGTCTGATTTGTTGTGTATTGTCCCATCTTTTTAACAATCACTGCTGATTAAGGCTTATGTTCCATCTGGACTCAACCAAAAAGTAAAAGTTAATTGAGAGAAAACAATAAGGAAGAAGCTCCGGTGCTATTTACATAATCATAAAGATCTGAATCCTTTTTCTCATTTAAAAACACGTCTTTATCTGTGTTTGCTTTGTGACCTTCAGGAGCAGCTCGTGGTTTTCCTCGCGGTGAACGACGGAAACACTTAAGAGGCTTTAATAAAGAGGACAACCCTTTGGGCCTGGAGCTCGTAAAACCACCGCAGAGGTCTGAGTCGGAGCAGGTCTGAGGTGAGACGCTCAGCAGGGTTTCTGGTGCAATCTCAAAATAACATGTCATTAAAACAAGACGTCTTTATTATCGACGATTTTAGATGAGCTAGATGAGAAATATGTATATTTTGATGTGTCTTGTTACAGAAACAGCACAAAAAAGAAAAACATAAAGAGAGAAAAGGAAAGAAAAGGGAAAAACGTAAAAACCTGTGTTATAATAATGCATTTAGACCATGTTTAATCGGCTCGTGTTTACCTTTTTTAATAAAAGGAAAGTAGGAAATGGACTGTGATCTGAGTGAAGTAAATAAAACTGTGATTAGTAATAAAACAACACATTTTCATTGAATCTTTCGTATTATATACATCAGAACATGCTTTTAGATGATTACACTTTTGTTTTTCTAAAATATAAGTAAAGAAATGAGGCTTATTTCTCTTTAAATCACAAAGTGGTGGATGTATTTTAATTAAATTTGAAAACTTTTACCATTCCAAAGTTAAACGTCATATTTTAATCTTAAATATTTGACAAATATCTCGACCAAACTGAAGCTGGATCAGTGCAGAATAGTGTTTATTAAAAATCTGAGCCTCTAGCGTCAACAAAACGTATCAGAGCAGTTCATTTTCTAAAGATTCCTGTTTTAGAAACAGCTCAATGAAAACAGACACACACCTGAGAACAGACCAATCAGGAGCCGGAACGGGACACACCTCCCGTCGTCACGGCAACAAGACCAACGCCACAGAAAGTCCTTTTAAACGTCATCAAACTGAGACTGTGTAATATTCAAGTGTCATTAAATATAGTCGAGGTCAAACAAACGTCATAAACACTACAAAATAAAACATATGATTAAACATGGGCTAATGCTTTTAAAAATACACGTTATTTCATGGAACCAGGTCCTTCACTGGAGCCACATCCAAACATCTCAATAAATAAAACTATCTCCAGTCCCACAGAGACCCACAGAGACCCACAGAGACCCACAACCCACTGAGACCCACAGAGACCCACTGGAACCCACTGGAACCCAACAACAACCCACAACCTACTAATACTAAACCCACAGAGACCCACAGAGACCCATAGAGACCCACTGGAACCCACTGGAACCCACAGAAACCCACTGGAATCCACTGGAACCCACTGAAACCCACTGGAACCCACAGAAACCCACTGAAACCCACTGAAACCTACTAGAACCCACAGAGACCCACAGAGACCCATAGAGACCCACTGGAACCCACTGGAACCTACTGAAACCTACTAGAACCCACAGAAACCCACTGGAACCCACAGAGACCCACAGAGACCCACAGAAACCCACAGAAACCCACAGAGACCCACTGGAACCCACAGAAACCCACTGGAACCCACTGGAACCCACTGGAACCCACAGAAACCCACTGGAACCCACTGAAACCCACTGGAACCCACTGGAACCCACTGGAACCCAGAGAAACCCACAGTGACCCATAGAGACCCACTGAAACTTACTGAAACCTACTAGAACCCACAGAAACCCACTCGAGCTCAAACCGAGCTAAATGAATGTAATGTAATCTTGGTTAATGTAACGTTGACAGATGTAAACAGCGCCCTCTGGTGGATAAATGTACTGTATTTAGACTGAAAGTTTTTGTTTAGTTTGCATTAAACAGCGCAACAATCAGCCATAACATTATGACCACCTGCCTGACAGGTTTTAGTTGGATTTAAAAAGGTTTTAGTTGGATTTAAACTGGTTTTAGTTGGATTTAAACTGGTTTTAGTTGGATTTAAATAGGTTTTAAATGGATTTGAACCGGTTTTAAATGGACTTCAATCAGTTTTAGATGGATTTGAATAGGTTTTACATAAAGTTAAACCAGTTTTGAATGGATTAGAGCAGGTTTTATTTGGACTTGAACAGGTTTTATATATATTTTAACCAGTTTTAGATAGTCTGGAACAGATTTTAGTTGGATTTGAACAGGTTTTAGTTGGATTTTAACAGGTTTTATATGGACTTGAACAGGTTTTAGATGGACTTGAACAGGTTTTATATGGATTTGAACAGGTTTTAGCTGCTCCTGATGTATCTCATTCACTAAAAGGAGCCATGATAAAGAGATAATCAGAATGTTTGCCTGTTTTACTTTGAATTTCAACGCCATAAACATTTTTTTTCTTAATAAATAATAAACAGACACTTATATAAAATATTAGTGGGTTTTGTTGCACATTTAGTTCATTTTGGTTTTGCATTTTCTCGCTCAAATCTGGTTCGGTTGGAGTTGTGTAACGATAATTGTCCATTTAGCGCTCGTCAGAATCACTTCTAAATGAAACAAACATTGACGTGAAAGAAGCTACTGTACTACAAATATCACTGTACACGGGCTAAATGTTTTTAACCCAAACTAATTCTCTTCTACAGCCACCGTTAGAAAAGATAACCACATAAAAAGCTCTTATAAAAGGCAGAAAACCAAATTTGCTTCGTCTTGAGGCAAAAATACAGAGTTTAAACCACTATTATGGGACTAAACAAATCAAAATAAAGGGAAACAACATCCAAATCCCAAATAAAGTCACAAATAACTGCATCTGTTTTCATGAAATGCATGCACCAACCTTCAATAATAGTGTAATTCATACTTTAAATCACTATAGTGTGGTTTAAATAGTAAAAAACAGCTTATAGGGTTTATATAAGATCATATAGTTGGTTTTTACTTGATGTAATGTATAATGTTAATGATGGGAATTGGTGCTACAGCTGTACGTAGCATATTTGGTGTTAGCAGAAGGTTATAGCACGGATAATACCTGTTTAAGACTATAATACCCCAAAAAAAGAGTGGTGCAATATAAAAATCACTTTAAATGGGATGCTTTACTCTCATATTCTTAATTAAGACACATGTGACTGCATTGGTTTAGCTTTTATAAAAGAGGTAACGTCAAGAATTACAGCTGAAATTGACCAAAACGCAGAGAGTTAGCAGCAGATGTGGAAATACTAGACCGTAACCTTTGAGAAACCTGAAAGAAATGTCTTAAAATAGCGTCAAAGTGGCTCCAAACCCCAACAGCAGCATTTCCAATTCAGTCTGTATCTGCTTCAAACTGACATTTCCCACATTATGGCCGTCGTTTCCCAGAGTTCTTCCTAAAACAGATAAAGCTAAAGCAGAGGCCGGCGTCAGGGGAAAAGGGGACTTAATTAATCAATTATGGATGCTGACAGGTGTTAATCCGCGCCGTTTTGCTGCTTTGATGTAGGATCTCAAAGCCTCCCAACAACCACAAAAATGTTGATACCGGCGGGTCTTACCTTGTTCTCCGGAGAGCTGCGTCTCCGAGCGCGAAGAGGAAACAAAAATAATGCGTTTCTTTTGCTCCAAATAACCGCGTTAGTCCCGTCTCCCGCGGGTTCCGCTCACTCTGCGCTCGCGCCGCGCTGCGTGGATCTGTCCGCGTCCGTCTGTCTCACCGTTTCTCGCGGGATTTTCACCTCCCTCCGACGTTGTCTTCTGCTGCGTTTATTTCTGCGGCGCCAGAAGAACGGAGGCTCCCGGTGTAGAAGGAAAATCCACAGGTGATTAAAAATACATCAGGTCCGCCGCCGCCGCCGCAGCCGCCGCAGAGGAAGCCGAGCGCAGGGGCCACCTTCCCGGGCGTCCACGCTGCGTCTCCCCCTCGGTCTGATCCAGAGCGAGGTGCAGCTGCAGAGCCTCCTCCTCCGCTGCACAAACAGGTCTCTCTGAGGCTGCCCGCCAATCTGCGCGGATACAAATGGAAAAAAAAAAAGACACACAAGCACCGTTCCTCCGCGTTTTCACCGCGGAGTCAGAGAACACAGAGGCAAAATGGAAAGAACGTAGAATAAACCTGGGCTTTACCTGCAGTAAACCGTAAATAAAGCCCTAAACATCAACCAGGACTAAACCAGGACCATATCTTGACTAAATGGGACTTTTAACCAAGATTAACCAGGATTAGACCAGAACCAAAGAAGAATTTACTAACATTTAACCTGGAATAATTCACTAATCTGTGACTAAACTAAATCCAAACCCTGGATTAAACATGAACCAGAACTAGGACTAAACCAGGACTATATCTGGACTATAATGGGATTTTTTCCAGAGTTAAACCAGGACAAAGTGAGACAAAAAAATTAGAACAAACTGGGATTCAGGACTAATTTAACATTAACTCTGGGATTAAACTCACTAATCTATGAATAAACTAAGACCAAACCCTGGATTAAACATGAACCAAAACTAAACCAGGACTATATCGTGACTAAAACCAGGACCAAACCTGGACTATAATGGGACCAAAATGAACCAGGACTAGACCAGAACCAAAGTGAGACATTAACCTGGAGAACTTTTAACATTTAACCAGGAATAAATCAGGATTAAACTCATTAATCTATGAATAAACTAAGACCAAACCCTGGATTAGACTTGAACCAGAGCCAGGACTAAACCAGGACTATATCTTGACTAAATCCAAGACTAAACCTGGACTATAATGAGACTTAGCCAGGCTTTATCTCAGGCTTTAACCCATGCACACTCAGATGCTAACGGTTAATTAGCCGCCCGTTGGACCAAAGCCAAAGCAGTTTTTGGGTTAAATTTCACGGCCGACGCTGATTAAAGACCGACTCTTCAGATTCAGGACGAACAGAAACAAAACGGCTCAGTTCGTTAAACAGTGAGAGGAACAGAGAGACAAGGACGGAAGCACACGGACTTCTGTCACTGAAACAATAAAGAAACAGCTTCAGAGCCTTTTGTAGCAGTCACTCAGTTCGTTTATCGATGCTAACAGCTTTATTAAACTAAATAAAACTAGCTCTGAAGCTCAAACATAGAAATAAAACGACTAATAATGACTCTAGATTAATTAAAAAGAACAGATTGATGAACACGTGAGAAACATTAACATTAGCTTTATGTAACAGACTCATATTAACATGCATGTAATTAAAAAACAAAACACTAATTTTATATTTAATGATAAAAATAACGTTTGTAATCTGTTTTTCTTCTGTTTTATTGTCATTTATTACTGTTTTGTGTGTTTTTTTGTTTTTCTTTCTGTTTTGTTTTGTTATAATATAAAGTATTATCTGTATTTGGTCATTTTTATTTATTTTTTTATTTTTATTTTATGTTTATATTTTAATATTTCATTTATTTATTTAGAATTTTACTTTTAATGATCGAAATAAACTGAATTAAACTAAATATGAACCTTTAAACGAGGCTGTGTCAAAGCTACAACCTCAGCGTTTAAAACCGAGGTGTGATTAATTTTTCAGGAGCCGGTCTCATCAAAGCGGCCCCGGCTCCGTGTGAAGTCCGACTGAACCGAGCTGTCAATCATCTCCAGGGGGCGGGTCCCAGGAGTACGGCCGGACCAATCAGAGGCCGCCGTGTGAATGTTGAAAGGGCTCGAGGTGGAAGGTCCGCTTTAGACCTGATCTGGAAATAAATGATGACCTTCAGGGAAAGAAAACGGTTTAAAGACGTCATTTTGTGCTTTATTTGTAAATGACTCGCTTTTTATCTGCATTTGGGGATTTTTACGAAGAATTAGTCTGGTTTCTGTGGAGCTGAGATGGATTTTTAAGAAGAAGCACCAACGAACACAGAATAAACTGCCTCTGGACTCACCTGAACAAACATAGAACCAATAAAACCTACAATTAGTGTGATTTCTGGAGTGAAAATGGCCGGTAAGGGAAGGGATGCCGGACCCATTTCATTTGTATGGGTTGTAGAAGGTTAGATATAGCGCCACCTAGAGGCACATGGTTTTGAGAGTTAGTGCAGCTCTGCCCAGGCTCAAACTTAGACAGAATTCATATTAAAGTACTTTTATAATGGCTGTAAAACATAAATAATGCTATAAAATTAAAAGTTAGTTAGTTTTATGTTCGTTCTGGCTGATTTTGCTAAAGTTGTCGACTGTTTACTGGACAATATCAATAAAAGCTCTTGTTTTCGTCCAGAAATAGACTATTTTACCACAATTTAAAGGTTTACATGTGTTGTTTTTTAGCCTTTGGTATTTCTTTCATTTTCATTTATTCATTTATTTGATCGGGACAATATATATTAATAAACGTACAATGAAAATTGCAGTAAATACGCTGGATTTATCACAATGCTAATTTCCATCCGTAAAGTCCCAGAAAGACATAGAAAAAAAAGCAAATAATAAATAATACAATAGACAGTATCACAATAAATAGAACATGATAGAAGAAAAAAGTACAATTTTCCAGAACATTAAACTGTGCATAATCCCATTAATCAGTGCATTAGTCCAGTTTAGTCTCAGGTCGAGTCCCAAGTCCCAAAAACGAGGCCAAGAACTCGACCTGAGGACTCCATCTCTGTTTAAAGTTTCTAATGTTCACAGTTTTGTTCATCAGCCATACTTTAACCTGCTCCTTCTTCATTATCCTCTCCTTCCTGCAGCCTGTGAGCACCTACAGTAGCCCTGCAGGGACAAATTCTACTCACAGCTTTCATATTAAACCACATTAAAGTATAAACTGAGGAGCAGCAGCACATTTCCCTTTGATTCTTTTTCCTGAAGCTGATTCTCTTCATGGAACCGTTGTAGAAGTGGATGTCACTGTTCAGCTCGTGCTTTAATCCCGTCCCGTGCTAAATGCTCCAGCGAGGAATGAATGAAAACGCCGGTGCTCCGTGTGCGTTCCAACACGTGTAATCCATCATACGGTCGACACCTGGGGCCGGCGCCGCTCGAGTGTGGGGCCCACGTCCACGGGACTCCACTTTCAATTATAGCATCATCATCGAGAGCTGACTGTACGACAGCGAGCGGAATGGGAACACGGGGAATGGGAACACGGGGAATGGGAACACGGGGAATGGGAACACGGGGAATGGGAAACAGAGGACTATGACTGAATATGAGTTTGTAAAGCCTTTTTTTTGTATCAAACCAGCCTTGACTCCACTGTCTCTGCTCAAACCTAAGTGGAAAGTGGAAAAAAAGGGCTTAAACTGAAATAAAACATGTTCAAATCCATCTAAAATCTGCTTAAGTCCAACTAAATCCTGTTCAAATCCATCTAAAAATGTTAAAATCTGACTAAAATCTGTTCAAATCTGATTAAAATCTGTTCAAATCCAACTAAAACCTGTTCAAATCCGACTAAAAATGTTCAAATATGACTAAAACCTGTTCAAATACAACTAAAATCTGCTCAAGTCCAACTAAATTGTGTTCAAATCTGATTAAAAATCTGTTCAAATCCATCTAAAAATGTTCAAATCCAACTAAAATCTGCTCAAATCTGACTAAAACCTGTTCAAATCCATCTAAAAATGTTCAAATCTGCCTAAAATCTGTTCAAATCTGTCTAAATCCTGTTCAAATCCAACTAAAATCTGCTCAAATCTGTCTAAAACCTGTTCAAATCTGACTAGAACCTGTTCAAATCCAACTAAAATCTGTTCAAATCTCATTAAAACCTGTTCAAATCCATCTAAAAATGTTCAAATCTGACTAAAACCTGTTCAAATCTGACTAAAACCTGTTCAAATCCATCTAAAACCTGTTCAAATCCATCTAAAACCTGTTCAAATCTGACTAAAACCTGTTCAAATCCAACTAAAACCTGTTTATGTGGAATAAGAATAAATCAGAAGACACTGTTATCTCACTGACAACATCTAAAACGGGGCAAATTCACGTTTCTTCAAATGGATTCATACTCACTGGCACTTTTCTTGATGTTTTAAGACATTACATAAACTGTTTGAAATGCTTTTTTCCATTTTCTGACTGAAAATGTACAGAAAGTAAACAAATGTGGAAAAAAAGGCGTACATTTCCCAGAGAAGAACATGTTAAAAACTGTGGAAATGTTTTTAAATGAGGCCCATTGACATAAAAACGCTTGCTTCAGTTTCATTCTGAATAACTGACGGTAATAATCACCTGTGAGTGTTGGTAATGTTTTGGGCGCTCAGTGAACAGACTCGACTGGAGTGACACTGTCCAGAGCAGCGTCTGACTGAGGCGTACGTCCTGCAGCCGCTCGGTTTGTGTTTGTGTCGGATCTGGATCGGTCTGAGCAAAACCAGGGTCCAAAACACTCCCAGTACGTGGCTGTGTTTCCATATAAGAACAAACTCGGGACTTACTCTGTGTCCGTCAGTATTTAACATGAGAATAGAGGCTGTCTGTGACGCGTTTGACCCAAAATAACCACAAAATAATGACAACACATGACGATTTGGGGCAGTGTAGGTTTAGAGAAGTTCTTTTCTGTGTGTTGGTGTTTATTAAAGTAAAGAAAACATGAAAATACAGAGAAATTAAGAGGATTTTTCTCTTCAGGTTCATAAATATGGGTTAACTGCAGCACAACTCTTCTGTGTGCTTATCCTTTGTCTCCTCCTGCTGGTCAAAACTGGAACAACACCCACAGGAAATAATAAACCACTGTAGAACTGGACATTTAAATGCATACAGTGTTTTTTTTTTTTGCATTTTTATTCTTTTGTGACCTCTTCTTGAGTCTTGGGGTCATTTTGGTTGGGGTTGTTCCATATTGTCTCCATTTGTGGATAATGTCTCTCACTGTCGTTAGATGGAGTCCCAAAGCTTTAGAAATGGCTCTGAACCCTTTCCAGACTCAGAGATGTCTTGCTTTTTTTAGACACTTTGTCAGACAGGTTCAATTAAAGAGATTTCTGAGCGTGGATAGTCACAGTTTATGACTTAACAAGGGGGCAATTACCTTTTCACAGAGTTCTAAGTAGGTTTGGGTAGTTTTCTTTTCTTAATAAGTAAAATCATCACTTAAAAAACTGCATTTTGTGTTTTCTTGAGTTACTTTTGTCTAATATTTAAGTTTGTTTAATGATCAGAAACATTAAAGTCTGAAAAATGTGCAAAAAAAAACAGAAATCAGGAAGGGGGCAGACACTTTTTCACAGCTCTGTTTGTGAGAGGAATGACTGAGCGAACGCCGAGCTCCAAATGAAGTTCTCCTATGTTCTCTTATGTAATGTCTCTTAATCAGTGAATTAGTAGTGAACTCCAGCTTTATTTAACACGAGGCTTCTCCAGTTACCCATAATCCTCTCTGAGCGCCCTCTGGGGTCTGCTCGAAACAGCCACGAGCTCCGTATCTTCCACCGAGGCCTGGAAGTTAAAAGAAACGGCTCATAACTGCGCGTCGTCTTTACATAAAGCTAATCTCGGGTGAAAATAGATGGATTAGACTCTCTTTATCTCTTCTCCTTTTCTTCTTCTTCATCCCGTGTTCATTTCGTCGCTCTACGTCGTGTGTGCGAACCAAAATTACCGGATTACGACAAAGTCACCTTGTCCCGATTCAGACGAGCTGCTGGATTTGTTGGAAAAAAAAATGAAAAATGAGGACGACGAGTGAGTTCAGCTTGACCTTAAACGAGGAAATGGAAACGACAAATCCTCAGATCTTAGTCCGTTTTGCTCTGGTTCGGATGAAGGTGCACGGATTAAACATTACATCAAAACCAATAAAGAAAAAGAAGCAAAAAGATACGAGTAAAACAAGAAATCTTACATGAATCTACTTTTATCAGTTTTTTATTCAGATAAACAGACTTAGGCCCAATCCCAGTTCTACCTAGTCGCTTTTTTCCATGATTTCCCTGAGACAAAATGATAAGATAAATGACCAATTTCTGCAAAAATAAAGATTTTAAATTACTTTATGTTCCTTTAATGTTGAACTCATTCGTTTTCTCATTGGAACGTTTCTGAAAACTCTCTGTTTGCTAACGTTAGCGTCGACAGGTCACAGTCTTTACACAACTTTTTAAACTTTTTATTTGCTTTTTATTGATTATTTTGCTGTTTTTTGTGGTGATTTGGATTGGATTATAATAACATATCCCACAGATGTATTATTAGACATTATCTTTAATATGTGATGGAATTTATAAATATTCTATCATATATTTTATAGAGCTTTTATTATTATAGTTCTTCTTATTCATGATGTACATTGTCATGATGCTTTGTGGAAAAGTTAAGACATTTAAACACACAATAAAAAGACTCCAGTGAGTAGTCTCTTCTATAAATGAAGTCCCACGTGTCTCTGTTCGTCTCATGTTGTTTTAAACACGACTGGTCACTTGTATTTGCATCTTTATCGTTGGTTTATTTACATGTTCACCGCAACTTAAAACAACACCACAACTTTTTCACCATTAAAACATAATTAGAGTGGAATCTGTTTATATTATCACAAATCAAACTGTATAAAAGTCCATTTTAAGCCCATTTCCAGCTCGTTTTGTGCCACAGAAGAAGCTACAGAGCTGCATTATAGATATATTAACATATATATAATACCTAAGACACACAAGGTATTGATTACACACTATTTGTGATTAAAATGAAGCTAAAGAAGCTAAAGTCTATGTCACACTGGAGTTAGAACTAAAGCACAGAAGTGAAAAACAAACTATTTTTACTGTGTTGCTAAAGTTTTGATGAAGATAAAACAAAAAACAATTGGATCCTACTTTAACTCTGTTTTAGACCAGACTCAGAAGACTTTTTGAGATCTTTGTTGTGTCTTTTTTGTGTCTTTGTGGCGTATCTGAATCTTTACTGGTCTCATAGAAACACAGGTACGTTTTTCTCCATCCATTGCTCAAAGATCAGGAGATGTTTTTGAGCTCGTTCCAGATCTACATCGCGGCGGCCATCTTTATTTACATCTTAGTCATCACCATCACATTTGTATCGGTGTTCTTTTTGCCCCCACATTCGGGCAGTTTCCCGGCCCGGTGCAGAAACAGCAGCGGTAACACGAGTCTGCTGGGTAACGAGAACCAACACGACGCCTTTCTCAGTTCACACAACAGATCTAGATCTATTAGATAGGCCGTTTCGATCCAAAAACAGATCACGTACCACAAAAGCCACAACAGGAGATCGGCCAGAATAATGAGGATGGTGTAGAAGGCTTTCTGTTTGGATTGACCCGCTCTGCTTCCTTCACCCGGACCGGGATTTCTTAAAACGCGCAGGACGGAAACGCTGCAAAACACGATTATACAGATGACAAAAAACAACTTTATGAGAAACAGTCCATTGATTTTCTTTGGGAAAAGGAAAAAAAGACCGAGCGACAGGAAAGAGTCCATCCAAACAAACAGGATGGTCATGTTTCGAGCCCAAATCCAACAACGCTTCCTCAGATTCATGTAAATCACCGGATGAACCACGGCCAAGTAGCGCTCGACACACGTGAAGACATGGAACCACATCTGCACCGGATAAACCCAGATCATGATTATCGTCCCCCACGATATCAGAGGAGCGTCGGCGTAAAAGGCACCGACGGAATACGTGACGTACCCGGAAACGTTGATGAGTTCGGTGAAGAGCATGTTGTAGGTGAAGAAGTCGGTGTGGGTCACGGTCGAGCGTTTGTCCCGCCGCCATCTTTGGAAACCGACGTAGAGAACCAGGAAGAAGAGCGGGAAGAAGACGGCGGTCCAGACGACGGTGTAGACGGAGATGATGTAGTGGCCGGTGTCTGTGTGATGGCAAGACTCGGACCGGGACTGGTTTGAAGGAGTCAAAGGGGAAAGGTTTAAAGCGTTTTGGACGACCATCGCTGTCGAAGAGAAGAGACAAAATGGACGTCAATGAGGAAACACAGAGAAAACTATTCTCAATTAAGAAACAGAATAGAGCTTGACTTCAGGCCTGAACCAGAGAGCTTAAGATTTACTTCGAACCAAACGTGAAATTCTGAAAGAACTGCGTAATATTATCTGTAATATTATATAAAAGTGTGGGGTATTTGGAGAAAAACGTTTTTTATGAGATGGAACTCATTTAGAAAAGTGTGATAATCACTGGTCGACATCATATTATCTTCCCAGTATCATTTATCTCTCTTTCTCTAAAATCAATAAATGACAAAAAATCTTGCCTCCTTTGCCACACATTAATCCCTGACTTCTTCGACTGGACTTGAACTGTTTTGTATTTTAAAACTCGTCTCTTGAATCTGTTCCAGTGTTTGATAGTTTGGTTTTGGTCTTGAGAGCAAAGTACTTTAGAAATCAGCTTTACTCAACGCTCTCCAGATGCTTACGTCTTAATCTTTTTATTAAATAATGAGAATAAACTAAAAATATACTGAGAACCTCCACTGACAGAGTACTTTTATGTCTTTTACCCTCTGCTTCTTAAAGGCTGCCTTGACCAGAATATTTACCACATTAATCCAGGTTAGATCTAGGACTTTCATTTACAATCCTTTAAATTATATTATTACCAAAGACAAAAATGAGCCCATAAAATTCTTCTAGTATTGAAAAAAAAATAAAAATTACACATATCACTTTGACACAACTGTAAACTTGGCTGCATATTGTATATTTCTGTCCAAAATATAGACACTGAACAATATCTCCCTCTTTATAGACAAGCTATTGTTTCTACATAAACTAATATAAACTTTATATTGAGAGACACTCACCTTTTATGTGATGCTCCACTGAGAGTCAACGGCTTAAACGAGGGATTTTTTTCTGAGCTGCTTCTGTTTTTCAAGAGAATAGTTCAGGTTTTCAACTCGAGAAGAAAAACAAAGTGGGTAGTTGTGGGTGTGGTTCGATGTAGATGCATCAGAGCAGGCTTTTCTTTAGAGATTTAGATTATCCTTTTCAGCCAATTCTACCAAAATCGGGCCAAGATGAAGCTATTGTGAAGCCATTTCAAAGTGAGATAAATGAATAAAATAATGCAGACTATAAAGAAAACACACCTCGATGATTTACAACAATGATCTTTTCATGGTTTATAGGTTCTACAAGTGAATTACACAAAAAAAACTGAAGAAAACAGAGCTTCAAAGCCACTATTCTCACATTTATTCACTTTTTCATGATGCCACAAAGAGTTCATGTCCCTTTTCATTAATGCAGGCATTTGACACGATTCAAATGAGCCGCAGCGTAAAACTGGAAAGTATTCAAATCAAACTGATCCCATTGAGACCACAACACCTGTTGATGTGCACAGTGTGGAAAACATATTCAAATGCTTCTTTCACAATATCAATGCTGCAATATTTGTATTCCTATAAATAATCGTGACTAAGCTGTGTTTTTACTAAATGTACTTTTGTCCAGAGAAACCAGTAAAGTAAATAAAGATCATTGTTGGTGAAGGAACTGATAGAGTAATTTGTTGTTGTTTGATTAATAAGGATAAATTAGAATAAAGAGGATTGACAATGAGATATGACTCAAAAGATGTTAAACCAGTGTTTGTGTTTGTGGCTAATCCAGTTTTATTTAAAATTTAAATACAACCCGAAGATTTTCAAAAATAAAATAAATCATGAAATAAAATGACATAAAAACAACAGTAAATATAACTATAGAGACAACTAACTATAACATAAGAGATTTAAAAACAGGAAGTAGTTTTGGAGCAAAAAATGACTGATCTGCTCTGATTTTGAGAATGTGACGGATCAAAATCTATCTTAAAATCTAATCCAAACTTTTTTTTAATTTGCCCTTTAAATCTGTTTCCTTATGTCACTAATTTTGCACAAACTCGCCCCCTGTTGTCGATTTATTTTGTTGCAGCTGATTATATTGTTTTACTGTAGGCGTAGTTTTTATTGTTAAGCACTTTGTAAATGTTTTTAAAAGTGTTCTAGAAATAAAGCAATGTTCTGAACTCGCAGCAGATGAGCAAACGACGTCCGGCTAACCCCGACGTAAACCCACGGAATATATTTGTTTACATTATTTCTACAGAATTAACTCAAGAACCAAACCAAACAAGCAAAAAAGAAGGTTGCTGCAGCTGGTTTGACTGCAGTTTAGTGTTTTGACACAGGTTGTTCTTTAGATTGAGTACGTTTTAGAGACTCCAAACAAACTCTAGCCATTAGCATAATTTGCTAACGTCACATCGATTGAGAAATTTAACATCTCTGGTCGTGCTCATTTTAAGGAAGCAGTGAAGATGTTTTTGTTCACTGATAAATCCTACTTATTACACCTACATCTTTTTCACGTTAAGAGCTCGTTTTGAAGCAGTGCAGTTTTCCCGCTCGGTGCAGAAACAGCAGCGGTAAAACCAGAGTGCTCGGCAGAGTGAACCAAAGCACCGAAAACCAAATGGCGCATTTTGAATTCTCATCAAAACTCGAAACTGAGAACGTAATTGAGCTGAACAGATCTCCTCCGAGCTTTAACAGAAGAGTTCCCGTGATGGCTGAGATCGTATGAAACGCTTTTAGTTTCGATCGGTTCGCGTTGGCGCCGTCTCCCGGCCCCGGTCGGATCAGAGCTCGGAGAACGCAGAGGTTACAAAACAAGACCAGAGATAAGGACAGGGATAAAACGATTAAACTGACGCTTAAATAGTCAGCAGTTTGTTGCATTGTGAAAAAGAAAATGGTCTGAATGACGCACTGCAGCCAGACGTAAGCGCTGCTAACGTTACGGATACACTTCCAAGTTTTTGACCTCAAACGGAGGTAAGCGACCGGGTGAACGACGGCCATGTAGCGCTCCAGACACGTCAGGATCTGAAAAACCAGATCAGCAGAGCTGTTGGTGAAAAGCATGTACGTCCCTATCATTGCGATCATCTTCCTTTTGAGCAGCAGGTTTAAGGTGATCAAGATGGAGCCTAAGATGCTGATCAGCAGGATGACGGCCATGTTGTAGGTGAAGAAGTCGGTGTGGCTGATCGGGGCGTTACGTCTCCAGCGTTGGATTCCCAGGAAGAGGATGTAGAGGCACAAAGGGAGGACGACCGGGACGTTGATCAGAGTGAAGGCGACGGAGTGGTAGCGTCCCGACGGCAGCGAGAAGCAACGGAACAAGAGATCATAGAGGGACGAAGGAGGCCCGACGGAGGAGGAGGAGTTGGACGACATGGCTGAAGGAAAGAAACAAATACAGACCTCTGAGTTATGACGGAAACTGATGCATATGTATGAGGTGAGGTTAGCATCCATTAGCATTAGCACGGGCTTCAGGCATTAGCATGACTCTGCAGGTGACCATGTTTTCTGTTTCTATTTGTTTATTCTTACTTCCTGTGTCCTTTTATATTGATTAATTTACGCTAATGAGATATTTCTTATTAAAAAAAAGTTAGGTAGGTTTGAAGGTGAAGACAGATCCCTTCAAACCAACGTCCAGACGCCTTTTCAAAACCTTTTCATGAATATGTCCTGGACAAACGAGAACCTTCACAGACTAAAAGTTTCAATAAAAAAAAAAAAAAGAAGTACAGTAAATCTGCTCCAGTCCATTTGTGGTTCAGTTTCAGAGTTGAGACAAGGTTTATGCTTCTGTTTGCAGTTTTAGAAATAGCTTTTTTAAGTATAATCCCACACATTTAATTACTTTTACCTAAATTAATTTGAATCACAATATTATTCATGTGTTTTAATGTTTGTTGTTGTGTTTTTTTCTTCATAACCTCATTTGTACTTTACATTCTTCTTCTAATTTGGGCTGTGACTGAGTTTTACCCACTGAACACATATTTAAGCCTTAACTCCAGCACTTATTTCCAAATTTATCTGACTGAGATTATATAAATCCAACATTTATCTCTTACCTGTCTCTGTTGAATTCGATCTGATCCTTGTTTGTCGACGGCTCTGAGACCAAACCTTTGTGAAGCTCCACCGTGTGATGATTTGACTATAACTTATCAAAACAAACCGAGGAAGTAAAAAATGAGTCTATTGCATCGGTGACATAAAGAAAGGTATTTGACCGAATTCAAATGAGCCATTAAAAACCTGATGTTTATTCAAATCAAACGGAGACCAGAAGAATGATTGACTTTTTGGAGTCATATTATTATTTATGTTATTTTGTGTGATGTAAAATCAGACTACACTTCCCATAATGCCGCGGTACAAGACCTTATTCAAATCAACAAACCAAACAACAAATCTTTTTTGATGAATATAGGTTGAATAAACAGTTTAATTAAACCTCAAGTGCAGTTAAATGCAGCAAAGCATTGAAGAAGACCATTTAATAATGTTTCTGAAGGATCAAAGTCAGTAGATTTTATTATTTTACATTCTGTCTGTCGTTGTTATGGATGAATGCAGCACACAGAAAATGAGTCACAGTAAAATTATCATAAGAATTTGAGCAGATTTGGGAGCGTAGCCTAAAAATACCAACATTTGGGACGTTACTTTATAATTATACACCTTTTAGAAATAATTTCTTCACTTGAAACTGCTGCTGTTTTATCAAACAAACTGAAAACGGCAAAAATATCAGACCAACTTTATGTTTTCATGTGAAGCTCTCACTGAAAACCTTTCTGATGCTATCATGCTAATGCTAAATGCTAAATGCTAAAGCTAGTTGAATTACATGTCATTTGAGTGTCCACTCTCTCACAAAAGTCTGTATGTCTCTATGTTTCACCAAATTAAAGTCTCGGGGCAGAATATAATGAGCCCCAACAGTCGATTATGTAAGGGGGCGGGCCTTACACCTGTCAATCACCAAATTAGGAAGATGATTGGTGTTGAGATCAAATTGTGCTTGGGCTGTAAAAAAAAATAAGCCATTTTTTTTATTTTTTGTGAAATATTAGTTTTCTGTTGGATTCAGATTCAGTCAGAGATTAGAAATGAGTCGTTGATTTACTTTTAAAGAAGCAAATATGGTTTAAGTGGCTGGTTATTTTACTATAAACTAAAATGAAGCACACCTGAACATCCAACAGGTTAAAAGAAACACACTTTGCAGATTTCCCAGAAGTATCTAACCCATAAAGACCCCCAAAAAGCACAATCAACCCCTTTATGACGTCCCTGTTACAGCAGACTCAGTTTTCTTCTTACAACATGTTAATTTTTCTCTGTACAGAAACAGCAGCGGTAAAACCAAACTGCTGGGAATACTAAAGAACACTCCCGACACCAGAAAACCACAGCGCTCCTTCTCACTCATTAAGTCCGAATTAAAAACTCCGAAGACAAACAGATGCAGGACGATTCGTAAAAGCAGGACGCTCATGACGGCCATGATGGTGTGGAAGGCTCTGCGTTTGGATCGGCTGACCTGGACCCTCTCTCCCGGAGCTGGACGCAACAGAACGAACAGGACGGAAAAGTTAAAAAACGAGACGATGGCGATGGAGAAACCCAAGAAGAAGAACCGTCCTGTGTTGTCGTTGGCATTAAAGGCGTAATTCAAGAAGAAAAGCAGCCAAACGCAGAAGATAACAGTGTTTCTGAGCCTGGCCCCGCCTCTTTTTTTCAGACGGAGGTAGATGATCGGGTAAACGACGGCCAAGTATCGGTCGAAGCAGGTGAGAATGTGGAAATACAGCTGTCCGCACGAAGTGAACGATATAAGCTCGAGCGACGTAAACGTGATCCGGACGGCCTTCAGGAAGAAGCCGCAGGTGTAAACGAAGCAAGAGGCCACGCCCACCATCTCCATGACGACCATGTTGTAGGTGAAGACGTCCGAATGCGTCGCGGAGCCGCGCCGGCGTCGACGTCCGAGGCCGAGAAACAAGACGGCGGAGCAGAACGGCAGCAGGACGACGGCGTTAGTGACGGAGAACGACATGAAGACGGTCAAACTGAAGCTGTACAGGAAACAGGAAGTGATGCGAGAGGGGGGCGGGGCCTGAGGAGGAAGTGAGGAGAAGTTGGAGAAGAAGGAGGTGTTGGAGGCGTTGGCAAACATCACTGAGGAAACGAGAGGAGACAAAAAGTCCAGTATTAATATTATAAATAACGTCTGTTTGTTCTTGACCAAAAATGAACTTAATTAACTTGAATAAAAAAGGGTTAAACCAGGATTGAAGCCAAAGCTTAACATTATTGTTTAAGATCATCATGGAACAAACTGATCTAAAGTGATTTTAGTTAGATTTAAATACATTTTAAGTGGTTTTAGACAAATTTAAACCAGTTTTTGTTTGAATTTAACAGGGTTTATGGTGTTTTAGTTGGACTTTAACAGATTGTTAGTAGTTTTAGTCAGACATTAGCAGATTTTAAATATTGAGTTGTTTAAAGCTGTTTTATATTTTGGCAAATAAACTGAATTATAAATAAAATGGTCCCTCTCTAGTGGACAATAAAAAGAGCTGCATTTGATTAATTTCTTGTTATAACCTTTAATTTCAACCTGGATGATAACGGATTTATAGATTAGAAATGTGCTACAAATAAATTCAAAAATACATTAAAAATAAGGCCAATTGTAACTATATTGTTTAAAAAAAATAAAAAAATAAAAGAAACATTGCAATTTTCCAGATCATAGTGTATTTAATAGAGTTTGAAATCAGAAAAGTGGAACTGATCAGACTCACCTCAGATCTTTCGTTGAGTAAATGGTGAATTCTCTAAACCTGCTTCATTTATAACACGGAACAAAACCTGTGTCGTCTCTTATTTGTTTGTGAAAATGTACTTTTTGCATGAGATTGAGTCATAAAACGTCTCCAGTTTGGTTCGCTATGATACTTTATACTCTCAGTCTGATTAGGCAAATGTGCTCCTCGTACTTCTACAGCTTATGTAAACATACTTTTGTGGCCACTAGAGGGAGCCACGTGTCCAAACTAATCTTTAACTCAAAACACATATAATATACTTTACAATAGTATGTTTTACTGTGAAAAACCAAACCCTTTCCAGAGATAAACACATTAAGTTCAGCTGTAGAGCCTTTAAAACACTGTATTTACATTAAATTATATCAGACAATATTCAAATCACTATAATGTCCGTCAGATGTGTGTTTGTCTGCAGTTATTTGAGCTTGTGGTTGTTTTAGTCAAATTAATGTCTGCAAATAAACAACAGTAATAGTTCATAAATGCTGCAAAATTAACATTGGTTTATTCAGCTGATATTTATTACATTGTGCTTGGTTTTGTTTGTTTTGTTTGTGCACCACCTTTACATATAATCCTCTTAATCCATTTTATAAAAGCTTCTTGAGACGAAGCATAGATTCACTTAATGGCCACTAGATGTCGCACTGTAGAAACAGCAGGTCTGATTTCCTTTTGAGAAACTCTTGATACAGCTCATCTTTAATAAATGGTGATGTTTTTTCCAAGTATTTCTTAAAACCTGTTTCAAATCCATCTAAAACCTGTTCAAATCCATCGAAAACCTGTTTAAATCCATCAAAAACCTGTTCAAATCCATCAAAAAGCTGTTCAGATAATTTAAAAATATCTAAAACCTGTTCAAATCCATCTAAAACCTGTTCAAATCCATCTAACACTTATTTAAATCCATCCAAATCCTGTTCAAATCCATCTACAACTTGTTTAAATCCATTTAGAACCTGTTAAAATCCATGTAAAACCTGCCCAATCTGTTAAAAACTTGTTTAAATCCATCAAAAAGCTGTTCAAATCATTTAAAACCATCTAAAACCTGTTTAAATCCATTTAAAACTTGTTTAAATCCAACTTAAACCTGCCCAATCTATCAAAAACTTGTTTAAATCCATCTAAAACGTGTTTCCTATAAATCTACTGTCAACTCAATTTCAAATAAAGGCAAAAAAAAAAACAAAAAAAAACAATCATAACCTGGGAGATAAAGATTTTAATACAATATACTTTGAATAATTTTTAGGTTTTTTAAATAGATGTGTCTATGGTTCTGGAGCCAGTTTAGTTTTATATAGTTTCTTATATTGTTATGTATTAAATTACTTATTTATAGATTAATATTGACTAGCATGATGTATGTCTAATGACAGCAAAGTATTCCATTCATTCATTTCATTCATTTTGCAACAATACCTTTTTAAAAATCCTTTACAATTCATTTCATTCTAAAAGTATTGTTCATCTCGGCCACAATAGCCCCCTTCCACCGGGGCATATTTACCCTGCCCTCACTGTGCAGTAAATCAAACAGAGCTCGTGAGTCTTTGCCATAAAAAGCTGGAGTTTCCTGTCGAAGGAGGAGGGCACAGTCCGAACGAGGGAGGGACGCAGTGAGGAATGCTGGGTATTGTGTTCAGCTGTCAGAGAGCGAGGCGTCTGGGAAGAGAAGCCCACCGAGACCGGGAGGTGTGTGCTCAGCTGTCGGAAACAAACGCTCACATCTCGGACCTTCACGGAGTTCCAGTCAGTTTTGGGACACGTCTTGTGGATATTTTTAACAAATCTGAAGCTGAACAAAGGAATGAAATGAAGATGAAGTCGTGTCGAGGCTCGGTCTAGACTCAGATCTTACGTTTTTGGAGCTGGAGTTACAAAAGGTTGATGACTAATGTGATGTTATGTCAATGAATACGGACTTTTAACCCTTTTGGATGTCAGTCAGATCGTTTTTGGATGTTTTTTTAAGGAATCCGGACCAGTTTCTTTGTGAAAATGAACAGATCGTTTTAAACCTGATGATTTTACGACAGCAATCGATAAATTGAACTCCGATTTGATCCAGAAAAACACGCAGATCTGAGATAATTTGAAGGTTTTGGCACCATTTTCTTCATAACCTGTGATTCTTCATTGATTCAAAGAAAGTCTGAGGGATATCGAGTTAGTTTGGAGCCAGAACTACACTCTAAGGTCTTTTTTTAATAGTTTTACTCAAGAATCGTCACAGGTTTCTCACTAAAAATTCACAGATCACTTCAAACTTGATGCTTTTTCATTGATTTCCAGAACAATCAATTAATTTCAAGCAAGTTCCACTGTTTTGAAGCCAGCACCAGCCTCAGATCTTGGGGATTTTGGGAGTTTTGTTCACAAACTGGCATTAATTTCTTCGTAATCATTGATTTACTGTTTTAATGTGAGGCTGGATCATTGAATCAAAGGAAGATTGAGTGATATTAAGTAAGTCTTAAACTGTTGGATGCCAGAATTGCACTCCAATCTCTGATATTTTTGAGTTTTGTTCAAGATCTTGGACAGATTTTTCGGTGAAGATCAATGGATAATTAAAAATATCATGCTATATTTTTGATTTGAAGGAAGATCGACTGTTTTTAAGCTATTTTTTCTCTTTTAAAGCCTGGGTTAATGTCAAAAACTAGGACCTGGAGATGGATGGCTCACTAAAAATGTAATCTTTTGAAACGACAGTGATTTCAAGCCAGTTGGAAGACTGATTATTCGACTCTGAGCTGATTAAACCAGTGAAACGCATTTTAGTCGGATTGTCCTGGACGTCCCGTTGAAGATGAGCGGAACCGGAGAGGTCGTGTGCGAAGGCTGGCTCCGAAAGTCCCCTCCGGAGAAAAAACTACGCCGCTACGTGAGTCGACGCTTAAATGAACTCAAACTGAAGTAGCCCCAAGTGTTTGTTTAGTCGGATAAAGCAGTAGTGACAGACGGAAGCTGCAGTTTGTAATTACAGCTCTGTTTACACTGAGTCATGGCTTTAGCCTCAGCGTCATAACCATAAAATCATTCAGCGTTTAACTGTTTAAAACGGCAATTACACAGTGTTTGGTTTTCATTGAGCTGAAGGAACACGGGTAAACTTTGACAGATTAACACTGCTTTAACCGAGGGAAAAGCTAAAGGGTTGAATTATATTAAACCGTGTTCATTTAGCGCATTTTGTTTGCATAATATGACTCTTTGTGCGCTGCAGTTTAAGGAGATTGGTGTTGTAGTACCAGCAGTGTCCAGTAGGGGGCTTGGCAACAGAACAAAGAGACGGTTTATTGATTAGATTATTATTATTAGACTTTATTTACCCCACAATGGAGGAATGTGTACAAATAGAGCTTGAATTATACAGACTTCAGAGCAAATTTTAAAAACAGAAACTGTATCTTGTTGCGTTTAGTTAATTTTAGATCATTTTTGTCTGTATTCCTGCAAATACAGGACTCTAAAGATCAATGAAGGTGATTAAAAAAGATCCAGAGTAAGAAAAACAAGTTATTTTTGTCGTCAAACTGAATGCTATCCTTTTCTTCTTGTGATTATCGCGATACAGATATTGCTTTGTTGTTGTTTATTTGTTCAAAAAGCTATTTTAAAGTAACTGCATCATCGGTGAATGGTTTAATCACATAATACACTGAACTACAAATCCAGCCATTCACAAAACTAAAACCCCAGACTTTACTTAGACGAGATTGAACATTAAAGTCTTGAATGGTTTATATTGGATCATAAATAATGGCTGAATAGTTTACCCAGAATTTAATAATAATAATGGTCGATAGGAGAAAGTAAAGTGGAGCTATTTGTCGTTGGCAGCACTCGGAGTCTTTTCCAGTAAATACCCAGAGCACATAACTGGCATACCTGACCACTGACTGGGACTAATCCTCATACTTTCACTCTTTATACCCTCGGTTTTCACTGGAAACAGGCCCCGGCTCTTTACTTCTCATTCTTTAAGGTCTCTTCTCTTTTAAACCAAGACAAGGATCTACAGAGAAACAAGAAAATAATTAGACATGATGCATTTTACCTGGAATCAATCAAGACAAAAGGAGAAAGGACGACTAAGAATAAACAAATACTAACCTGGGACTGAAACAGGTTTAAACAAAGACTAAATAAGGACTTAATGTTAGACTAAACTCAGATGTTGATCCAGGATAATCACAGGAGTCAAACAGGACTGAACCTGGACTAAACCAGAGCAGATAAAGGGTCTAAACCTGGACTAAACCAGAGCAGATAAAGGGTCTAAACCTGGACTAAACCAGAGCAGATAAAGGGTCTAAACCTGGACTAAACCAGAGCAGATAAAGGGTCTAAACCTGGACTAAACCAGAGCAGATAAAGGGTCTAAACCTGGACTAAACCAGAGCAGATAAAGGGTCTAAACCTGGACTAAACCAGAGCAGATAAAGGGTCTAAACCTGGACTAAACCAGAGCAGATAAAGGGTCTAAACCTGGACTAAACCTGGACTAAACCAGAGCAGATAAAGGGTCTAAACCTGGACTAAACCAGAGCAGATAAAGGGTCTAATACTGGACTAAACCAGAGCAGATAAAGGGTCTAAACCTGGACTAAACCTGTTCAAAATGAGGACTAAACTAAAACTAAAGTAGGGTTATATCAAGGCTTAACGCAGGACAAAAAACAGGACTGAACTAAAACTAAAAAGAGGACAACACCAGGGCTCAGTCTAACTTTGAACCTCGACTGTGGAAAACTTCGCCGTAGAGAAAGAATATTTATTATAAACATCACATACAGTCTGTTCAGTTTAAGAACAGGACGTCCACAGAAAGATGAAAGACCAGAGCCCTCCATCTGTACGTTTATTTACTGTGTACTGTCCACACAGAGAGTCGTGAGGGACAGCTGTGTGTTCACTGTCAACACCTCCCTCTCCTCCGTCACACGAGGACGCAGGATTTATGTCATGTTTTGGGCGAACACACTCTTTTATAAACGATGCCCCAGATTCAAAAGAAGACCTTGACTCGACAAATCTTTGAATTGTTGCAGTAATTGAAAAGTAAATTAGCTGTGGATGGTGTTTTCAGTCTCAGTCCAAAAGTGAAATCTAGAAGGTTTTTTGCGTCTCTTATTGCGCCTCACATGCTCCATAGAGATCCACGGTGTTACCTACTGACCTCACTACGTAACAGACCATTTTGTAAAGGTCTCGGTCTCATCTCGGACGTCAAAACCAATCGAGACCAACCGAGACTAACTGAGACCTCAAATGGTGTATTTTTGAGAGTGAAAACCTTGATCAGTTTATATTTAATTAGAACTGTCTCTAACTCCGCCCCCTTCAATAAAACCCTGACCTCCGTGAGTCTGGACCTGGTCTAAACTGGGTCTCCTTTTATTTATCACAGTGTGTTGTACAAAAGTCTGATGAAAGCTGAACCATTCCCACACACGGTTAAGGTTTATCCTCACACAGAGAAAGAGGAAAAAAGTGGAGCTGCTCATAAAACGCTGTGGTGCTGCTCGCTCTGGGCCAAAGTTCAGAATATACCTCATCATCAGGAGTTACGTAATGAGGCTAATCGCTCTCAGCTGCGAGCGCTGGAAGAGAGGGCCTCCCTGAAGATTTATCTGAGATTTGGAAACACAAACTCATAACGTGAAGGTTTGGAAACGCAGCTCCTCCATCTCAGACGTCAGCTTTAACTCAGAGAAGGTCGGAGAGAGAGTGTTTACGGCAGCCTCAGGTTTTGGTGTTACGTAAAAACACGTTATCGGACTTAGATTATGATGCCGTCTGTAGGAATCGGAGAAGATGAATGTGGCTAAGTTTATTCCAGTTTTTACAAGGATTATTACTGCTGCTCCATCATTCTTTGAACTCTATTTAAGGAATCCTCTCTTGTGATTGGATAAAAAGCGGCGGGATACTAGAAACGTTTTTCATTCAGCCTCAGTCACGTGACCCTGGCGTGTAAATGTAAGGCCTGATCACATTTTTCTCCTCAGTTTTCCACGTTCTCTTTTGGATCGACTGGAAGGCTACATACTTTTCCAAATGGAGGTTTTCAGGGAGCAGACTAGAAACGAATTCATTTAACCGTTTCCAAGACTGAGAAAGAAACACACATTTTTACTTATTCTGACATAAATGACAAGATTAAAGATGTTATGTTTCTTTAATCTTGTATCATACGTGTTCTAATCCATTTTCTCCTCAAAAAGTTTCTAAAAATCCTCAGTTCACGTCTTTTATCTGCTCGTCTGATATTAATGCATATGTTTTTGGTTTTTATCCATTGTTGAACAGCTCACGACGTCTGTAATGTATTATTATTATTATTTTATAGTTGATAAATGGCGTATAATCCATCCATTTGTTATGAGATGGTGTTGTGATTGTTATAAAGTGAAGGGTTAAGTGGAGGAAATGGGATTAGGCCTAAAAACTGTCCAAAGTTGGAAGAAAAGTTCTCCTCTTGACTCATGTCGACAGGGATTTATCTGAACACTGTGTAAGGCCCTTATGAAAACTGAGCTTATTTTTAGAGGCATTTTTGGCAGCGTGTTTTGAGTCTAAATCGAACTAAAGCTACTCAGTTCCTGAATTAATTACATCTGTCATTTCTCTAAACAAATAAAACATGCAATTTCAATGTTTAGTCAAAAAAACAAGTCTTTTCTTTTCAATTGTTTATAGATTTTATGCAGAAAATCACAGAAATTGTTTATTAAAAAGACTAAAGACATGATAAAGTTGCACAAGACATGGCTTTTTAAGGATATTTAATCTTATTCCTTTGTTTGAATCATATGTTTAGTCGTTAACAGAGTCCAATAGTTGTGTCTGAACCTGTTTGTTTTTATAAAAAGCGTGAGTGGAGTCAGATTTCTGTCGACGGCTCCGAGGGAAACTGGAGTAACACATCTGTAAACGAAAAACCCAACGTCTGTGTTAATTTTGGTTCGGAGGCAGGACGCAGGAAGGGTTATTTTAGAGCCATTGTGGCCTTTTCCCGTCGGGTCAAAGGTCAAAAGACACTCCAAAACAGGAAGTAATGAGAGTGTAGGCGGGAAACATGACGGTGGAGTTTTACTGCTCACAACAGATCAGGTTTGGAAGAGACTTTTACTGGAAATGGATCAGGATTTTAGGTCAGAGCCGCTTTATTTTTAACATAACGACTTTGATTAAATGAGAAACTTTCTATGTCAGAGATTGGACTTGGATTTGGACAGGTCTCTGAGGTCAGAAAGGTCTGGGACTCAGGGTTTTTTCTCAGGGTTTTTTTTTTATCTGTAGATTTAGAGGCTACAGTATTGTCTTCTTTCTCAACATGTGTTTCAGAAGAAGAGGCTTTGGCGTAAACTTGTGGCTGTCTTTTCTTCTCCAAAAAAAACTTTAACAAACAAATATCCTGGTCAAATGCAGAAAACATTAAAGCTCCGATCCCAATGCATTTTTATCAGTCAGTCGAGTTATATTCTTGTATTTATTTGTTAAATTATTGTAAAAAAAATTCTCTCTTAACATTACATATACATTTTTGTTGTTTTTTAGGTGTCATTTCTTTGTCGTGTTGGTTTTTTCCAGACAAAATGAATGGATTAAACATCCTTTGGGCTCTATTAAGTTTACATGTGTGTTACTCCAAGATAGACACATGCACAACCGTTTTAAGACAATTAAACCCTACTCAGACGCTCTTTTTACTGTTTATTTTGTCCTGCAACGTTTCACACAGTGCATATTTCAATAATAATTGCCCTGGATTGCATAAAACAGGTTACATAAATGGCATTTGGGGATTTCTGCCCCATTCAGAGCCATCAAAGCCGACGAGGAAGAGACGAACGGAGCGCTGCTGTTTCCTTCGGCCTCTTCCTCTTCCTGTCTGTGTTTGGGCAGAAGGGAAACCCAGAGGAAACACACACCGCAGCAGTATTTATTTTCTCTGTCGAACGCCAACACAGTGGAGGGGCTATAGTTTACTGAGACGTCCCATAATGCTCCGGGGCTGTGAATCTGAAGTGTCATTTAACGTTTAACTGCAGCGGGTTTAGCGCAACGAGCCGTAAAATGTTGCACAATGACGCTCTGTTTGTTTTAGTTACGGTTTTGGCTTCAGTGAGATGTTTGTCGAAGGTTTGACAAAGTTCCAAAAGCAACAGAAAGTGAAGATTCTGTCTCTTTAAGCTTTCGAAACAGCTTTGGAGACGTTTAGACTGGTCTTATGTTACACAGTGAGGTATAAAGGTGAGTCCTGGGTCTTTAAAGAGGACCCTAACCCCAATAACAGAAGCCTATCACAACAGACTGGGCTTAAAGACAGTAGAGAAAGTGTGTTTTATTCATGGATCGGCTCTTCAGATGTGTCCAGTCTTCTCAAAAGGGTCCAGAAGACACATTTAAATACAAATACATGCATTTAACAAACATTTCGCTCATTTAACTTCACCCAAAAAAAACGTATCCCCAACAGAGATGGATTTGTGTAGGTTTTGGTTTGATTATAATAGGTTTAAGTTGGATTTGAACAGGTTTTGGTTGGGTTTGAACAGGTTTTAGATGGATTTGAAAAGGTTTTGGTTGGGTTTGAACAGGTTTCAGTTGGGTTTGAACAGGTTTTAGTGGATTTGAACAGGTTTTAGTTAGATTTGGACAGGTTTTAGTTGGGTTTGAACAGGTTTTAGATGGATTTGGACAGGTTTTAGTGGATTTGAACAGGTTTTAGTTAGATTTGGACAGGTTTTAGATGGATTTGGACAGGTTTTAGTGGATTTGGACAGGTTTTAGTTGGATATGGACAGGTTTTAGTGGATTTGGACAGGTTTTAGTTGGGTATGAACAGGTTTTAGTGGATTTGAACAGGTTTTAGATGGATTTGAACAGGTTTTAGATGGATAAGAAGGTTTTAGAGTCTCATTTGACAGTAAACTTTTAAAATTGGAGACACAAATTCAGAATCACCACAGACATACAGTAGTTCTTTACTTCTTTGAGTTTGTGCCTGAAACCTACAAACATTTTAAGTTTAGATTCATTTTGTTTTGTAAGAACCAAGTCCAAATGAACCCAGTCTTTGTCTCTTTGTGAATAAACTGAAACCCGTGTTGTTTTTTTCAGGCCTGGAAGCGGCGCTGGTTCGTTCTGCGCAGCGGTCGACTCAGCGGAGAACCGGACGTGCTGCAGTACTACAAGAACCAACAGTCCCGACGACCGATCAGGACCATCAACCTCAACCTGTGTGAGCAGGTAAGAGTCAGGACCGGACTCACCTGGACCCACACCTCAGCCACATCAGCAGGGAGTAGAGTTAATGCATGTTCTGAAACGAGTGGTCACTGTCAGGAAGCAGTTTTTGAAGTGGTTTTGGGAATTTATCTTTAATTTAATGGTGAGTTTAGGTGAAATGGGTCATTTTAAATAGTTATAGATGGATTTGAAAAGGTTTGAGATGGATTTGAACAGGTTTTAATTGGATTTGAAAAGGTTTTAGATGGATTTGAAAAGGTCTTAGATTGATTTAAACAGGATTTAGAGGGATTTGAACAGGGTTTAAACGGATTTGAACAGGTTTTAAATGGATTTAAACAGGATTTAGAGGGATTTGAACAGGGTTTAATTTGATTTGAAAAGGTTTTAAATGGATTTGAACAGGTTTTAATTGGATTTGAACAGGTTTTAAATGGATTTGAACAGGATTTAGAGGGATTTGAACGGGATTTAGAGGGATTTAAACAGGATTTAGAGGGATTTGAACCGGATTTAGAGGGATTTAAACAGGATTTAGAGGGATTTGAACCGGATTTAGAGGGATTTAAACAGGATTTAGAGGGATTTGAACCGGATTTAGAGGGATTTAAACAGGATTTAGAGGGATTTGAACCGGATTTAGAGGGATTTAAACAGGATTTAGAGGGATTTGAACAGGATTTAGAGGGATTTGAACAGGATTTAGAGGGATTTAAACAGGATTTAGAGGGATTTGAACCGGATTTAGAGGGATTTAAACAGGATTTAGAGGGATTTAAACAGGATTTAGAGGGATTTGAACAGGATTTAGAGGGATTTGAACAGGATTTAGAGGGATTTGAACAGGTTATAAATGGATCTGAACAGATTTTTTGGAGCCATAACCAACAAAGACTCTGGTCTTGTCTGGTCTTAATCGTCTGTGTCACTGAAACTGTCCGGAAGCTGTTTTTGAAGTTGTTTTGTGAATTTCTCTAAATTCATGGACAATATCATCTTCACATGAATTTGCTGTTGTTCTAATCTCAGTTCACTTTCAGGAGAATTCCTCAGATGTTCCTCTCCTCATTCCCAGGAAAACATTACGACACCATCACACACTTTCATCCTGAACTGAAGTGTTGCTGCCTTCTTTTCAGGTGGACGCCGGTCTGTCGTTCACCAAGAAGGAGCTGGAGAGCAGTTTTGTGTTCGACCTCCGGACCGAGGAGAGGACCTGGTACCTGGTGGCCGAGTCGGAGGAGGACATGAACCGCTGGGTGTCGTCCATCTGTCTTCTGTGTGGCTTCAACCCGACGGACGACGGTAAAAGACTCAAGTCTCCCACTCTTTATTTTTGTTGTTTTTCAGACAGAGCTGCTCTGTTGATTTGGATGAGTCAGTGTGAAAGAGAGTAGGAGGAGAAGACGGAGCAGAAAACATCAGAGTGACTCATGATCAGCTGTAACACTGAGTCCGTTTATAAATCAATAACTGGGATAATCAGATCATTGGAGTAATCAGATCGTTGTAATGATCGGATGTTGTTTACGTTCACTTCAGAAATGTGATCGAAAAGTCCGTGATTGGATTCTTTCGGACTAAGACTCAAACCTTCTTACGTTATTTTCAAAACATTTGGTCTTGTTTTGCTGAACATTGCGACGCCTGTGGTCTTAGCGTTAGCATTAGCATTAAGATTGGTGTGCTAATGTGGGAGTTTATAGTCCATGTTTGTTGTGTTTTGTCCTCTGGTAACAAATTTCTGCAGTTTTTTCTTTTTTGACACATGCACAAATGTAAAAGTACAAAATAAATCACATTAACGGCTTCACATGCACAAAGATATCAGAGTATTGGGGAGAAATCTAGGTGTTAATCTGATTTCTCATAATCAGATCAAGGAAATCAGATTATGCTGTTTACATATTCACTTGAAGATACAGAACTGGACTCAACTGTAGCTCAGTAGGTTTGTTCTCAGTTGGTAGATGCTATGATCACTGCAGCTCATCAAAATTCTCCAGATATGGTTGTGTTGGTTGGTGCCGTGTGCTAGCTGCTAAACCGGTCTCTGCTAACTCCGTGCTGCTGCTGCAGGTCCAGACAGAGCCGGTCTCTCGGTGCCGTCGTCTGTACCCGTGACCGGTGGCTCCACAGCGGGGTCCGTCCCACCTCCGTACGACCCCGTGAGCGTCCGACAACACGACCCCGACCCGAGCGCGGAGGACGACTACCTGTGGTTGTCCAACTGTCAGAGCCACATCAGGTACAGACTCATGTTCCTGGATGGACCCGAGCTAACGCTAACGTCTGTAGTGTTTCTGTGTCCAGGCCTCCTCTGGGCTCGTCCACGTCTCTGGAGACCGACTACAGCGACCTGTGTCCGGCTCCGTCCGCCACCTCCTCGTCCTCGTCCTGCTCCTCGTCGCCCTCGCTCCTGCCCCCTCAGTCCTCCTCCGGGTACAGGACGGTCTCGTGGTCCGTCCCGGGACTCGGCCAGTCTCTGGACTCTGCCTCGGACCCTCACAAATCTGGGTAACATTTGATTGATTGATTTTATACGTGGCAAGATCAGATCAAATAATAATAATCAAACTTTACAAAGACTTCTTATAAATGTTACTATTTTATTAAGTAAAGATGCATAAACCGTTAGGTAATAACAAAAATCACCAGATATCAGAAGCAAAAAGGAAAATCAAGAGAACGGTCGTCTGTAATACCACTTTGTACCATTAGATGGAGTAATGAGTACTGCAGCTCCAATGAAAGATTACCTGAGAAACTGAACAGTGGATGGTAATTCAGAGTTCTGCAATGTATTTCTCTTTTTCTTTCTGTTTTGTGTTTTTCTTACATTTTTACTCACGACTCTTCAAAGATCCTTTTTTTCATATAAAATCTGATAAATAAAATCTAGTGGAGCATTTTTCCTCCTAAATATAATAATTCCCTCCTGAAATGCCTCGAATGAGTTGCAGATTTTGTGATGTCACAAGTAACTCCAGCTCAGACCTGAAGATAATTATAAGGCTACACACTCACTTTGCTAAAAGGAAAAGAGTTGGCCCAGTAGCTCAGCAGTGGACCAATCACAATAATGGATGTACAGAGGGGTCCCACTGACCAATCAGAGCACACTGGGTGAAGGGGGAGGGGCTTAAAGTGACAGATACATTATAGAAATAACATATATTCTTTTTTTTAATAGAACCTCTGACAAACGCTCGTCCAAAGCTCGCTGTCACCCGTCGCCTCATCCCAGAAAACACTCCCTGGACTTCCACCTCCGTCCCGTGGCCATAAACCTCACTGAAGACCCCCTCTGTTACACCCCTCCGAGCGGGTACCAGGTCCCGAGGGTCTCCAGGCGCCCGTCCTCCACTCCCAGCGTGGACTCCGCGACCCAGGCCGAGCTCCAGGCGGCGGCCCCGGTGCCTCCTCCGCGACCGCCCAAACCTCCCGCCGTCGTGGCCCAAATGGAGGGCACCGCGGGGGGCATGAGGCCCGCCACGCTGCCCCGGTCTGGAGCTGAACCACAGAGGAAGGACGAGGCAGGGGGGCTGCCCCGGAGCAACACCATGTCTGTCCCGGGACGAGCACAGCCAGGTGAGAAGAAGAGGTCAAGGGTCACACAGAAAAATCTACCTTTTGCAATTTTCTGTCCATTTTCCACTTGGTTTATTTTCAAAAAAACATTCAAAATTTAAATTATTTCTACACATTTGGATAAAGTTGTAGATTTATTATTATTTATTTTTAAAATTTGCAAATAAAATCCTGACTTCCTCTTTTATCTTATCTTTGAAAAGATTATTCTCTGAAACATAAAGTTAATGATGTGTTCCATTTTATTCTATATTTTGTCCTAAACACATTATTTTCAGAATCGAGACTATCCCTGACGACTTCAGAGCTAAATGTTTCTGGATCCAGCTTGAAATATTCTTAATAAAACAACTTCAAACTAGGCTCTAACATCATTAAAAACACTGGAGTCAGTTTTCACTAATTACAGCCGATAACAAACATCACAACACACTTCTGCTTGGATTTAAAGTCAGTCACATTTTCACATTCATCATATTTATCTAAACTCCTCCAACATTTGGCAGGTCTCGGAGCCAAACCTGGACAAAACTCGCAGCATGTTGTGACGTGTCCGTGATACCGATCTGTCTTTTCCATGTGATTATCTCATGTAGAGTATAAATAACACAAGCTGCTTTTCACAATAAAACTCCCAAAGCTGCTTTCACTTTGTGTGGATGGATTCTGGATTAAACCCTTCGAGCTCAAACACCTCTTTGTGTCTCATTCGGTCGAGAACTTTGCCCCAGAGTTGATCAGATTTATTCATTGTTCATTCACAATCTTTGTATTAGTTCCACTGTTTCCTGTTGAAGGTTTAATAACATTTGGCTGGTTTTTGTGTTTGTTTATGTCCAGAGTCGTCCTTCACCCCTCGCTCTTTGTCCGACAGAGCCAGCATCTTCGAGTTCAGCGAGAGCTTCAACACGTACTTCGTGAGTCGAACTCTTAGCTCCGATCTTGTGCCTCGTGTTGAATATTTTTGAATAAATGTGCCCCGTGTCTCAGTTTAACAAAGGCCTGGTGCCTCTGGGAAGTGTTTGCTCCGAAGACGACGAAGCAGATGAAAACTACGTTCCCATGAGCGCCGCCACCACCGAGCCTCCCATCGCTCCGAGGTGAGCTCTCCTTCAGCCTAAACTTTAAATACATTTGAAAAGGTGAAAAAAAATGTCATGTTACTGTTATTTTTTATTTATTTATTTTTTTACATTTTACTTTTATTTTTGGTGTGTATTTATTTATTTATTTTTATTTAATTAATTAATGTGTTTTTTGTTTATTTATTTATTTATTTTTTTACATTTTACTTTTATTTTTGGTGTGTATTTATTTATTTTTATTTAATTAATTAATGTGTTTTTTGTTTATTTATTTTGAATAAACCCAAACACACATGAAGTATTCTTTTTGTACCATTAATACAGTGCGTTTTGCTGCCATTTTAAAGAAATTCTACACAAATATGTTTTCCCGAATCTTTAAAATTATAATTATGTTAGAACCTAAAATGTGACGATATAATGGCCGTCCACACTAATGGATTGGAGCTGTTTTTGTTCCGACTAAACTTAATTTAATTCCCTCTAAATTCTTCTTCCTCGTGGCATTTTCTCCAGAACATCTATAAACTGTTAAAATCACAGAGACGTGTTGGTGAGTCATTTTTCTCTGTGGCATTTGAAAATATCAGATTTGACGTTATCTGTTATTATTTTAAATCCATTTTCAAACAAAACTCTTTTGACTTTACTGCATTAATCTGACATTTTACTGTGGTTCATGTGGTTATTATTTAAAAGTGCTCATTTTTCCAAAGCGTCACATAAATCCCACTCATTTTTGATAAACAGTTACCAACAGGTTTTGTATTTAGTGGCAAATTGCTGTGAAAAGAAGGGATTCCAGACCCAATTTGTAAAAAATAAATGGTTACGACTGGCCAGGCTCCATATTTAGATATTCATGAGTTGATTGATGCATAAAAAGTTTGTAACTACAACTTCATCTTTATTTTGATCGTTAACTTTTACATTTCCTCTTTCCTCAGGGCTCCTCCCCCTCCTCCCTGCGTGACCTCTAACCCCTGCGTGACCCCTGACCCCTGCCTCCTGTCACACGAAGCCAACTACGTGGCCATGACCCCTCTGCCTCCCGTCTCCGTCGCGCCGTGTGACCCCTCGTCTTTGGGCAGACAGGTCCCGCCCCCGTCCCACATGGGCTTCCGTAGCTCCCCCATGACCCCGCCCCCTCGAGGATCTCCCATCAGCCCCGGCGGCGAGCCCCCTCCCATTCACCGCAACCTCAAACCACGAAAAGGTAAAAGGAGTAGGCCACTGTCGAAATGTGAAAAGAAAAATGTAAAAAGAAAAATAAAGCATGAAAAACGATGAATTAAAACTTCTTGATTTAGGTTTTTTTGTTTGAGTCCCAACAGCAGCTTCTTTTATTTAAAAAAAGGTCAAACAGGACCAATTTTTCACCACAAAATACTAATACGTTACATTAAATTGATGTTTACTTGAAACTTTAATCTTTTCAGTTTACATTTTACATTTATTCATGTTTCGTTTGCTGCTGTTTCTCTATTTTTTTATCTTTTTTGAGCTGTTTCTCTGTAAAATAAGACATATTTTCAACAGAATAACCCATTTCCTCGGTTTATTTCCTTGTTCCTTCGTTGTTGACATCAGTGTCGACCAATGGGAGCGCTCCTTTTTACCTGAAGTGAGCTGTGATTGGACAAAATCCTGCTGTGGACTGATCATTCTCATCTATTAAAATCCTTAATTATAAAGACTAGATCACGTCTTAAGGTCTCATTTTTTCAGATGATTCCTGTTACAATAAACTTTAGGAGATTACACTGAAAAACTAAATGTAACGGTATATTTGTGATCTACATTCAGTTTTGGGGCGTTTTCTGCTGTAGTTATGGCTCAAAAAGGCCTTATTTCATACAATTCATGAGAGTACCTCACTTTTTTCCCCAATGTTCAATCCAGATTTGAGGAAGCAGAAAAGCTAAGCACTCTTCATGTAGTTTGTTGTTGTTTCCTTGTTTTTGCAGGAGTCAGCGCCATGTCGACGACAGAGAAACCCGACGCAGAACCGACACAGAAAACTAAAGGTACCAACACAGACCTTTACTCTTTGTCTCAGACGGATCGTAATTAACGCTGAGTTTCTCTGAACAGCTCTGAGTCTGGTTCAGACCCAGATGTGAACTCAAAAGCCCTTCTTTCACACATTATTGTCGAACTCAACCTTTCCCTCGCCACTTCCTCCGAGTGTCTCTCTCCGTTTGTCGCCAGAGCCACCTTCATCCTGTTTTTATTTTAATTATTCACCAGTGCACACTTTGTTCGTGTGACCCACTCACGGCTGAGACGAAAAGTAACATTAATTATTGACAGTGTTCAGAATTAGCCGTAGTGTAAAGAGCAGAATACTACAGACTATAATAGTTGGGGACAAATGTGGCTCTTTGTACTGTTTTATTTGGCCCTTCAATACATTTTCAAGTGTTTTTTGTGGACTTTTTTACATTAATTAGAGACAAAAGGCACTAAACTATTATAAAGATATGTAACAGGGAAGAATGCCACTCTGGAAATAGTCAAAATGACAATTAACAGACAAAATGGGGCTTAAAATGAGGAAAAAGTGGAACAATTTGCAGTGAATTCACAAAATAATACGTGAAAAAGGAGCTAATTCAGTTAAAAACAGAGAAACCTCACATTCAAACACTGTAAAACTTCACAAAATACATCCAAGTGTCACAATCTTTACTTTTCGGGCCCATCACTACTTTGAGCTCCATAAAACAACCTTTACTTGGTCCAAATCCTGACCTTTTCTGTTCTTTTCGCTGCGTCCCAGTGAAGCCGGCTCCTCTGGACATGACCCCGCTGCAGCAGGACTGGCAGGAGGTCCCGCCCCCCGTCCGCTCGCCCGTCACTCGGACCTTCACCCGAGAGTAAGTCAGAAATATTTAAAACCTAAACCAGTCAGAGGTCAAACATGTCACTGTGTGCTGCTGCCTCCTGGTGGCACCTCCAGAGCACTGCAGGTAATCGTTAGGAAACAATCTTTTATTTTTCTAGTTTTTCTGTTTTTTGTTTTTGAAAACTACTGCATTAATAATTCAGTGTAGGTCCTAATGAGTCTTTTTGCTTTGTATATTATAATAAATCTCAACAGACTTAATCCAAGAACAGCTTTTTTGGCATTGACTGGTTCTAGATTTAAAGGTGGAATAGAAGATGTTTGTGAACATTCAGACAGCAGCGACTGTTAGCCAGTTTCTGAATAATGCGCATGCGCAAGACCAGCCGACTTCTTTCACAGTTCTTTCCGAGGTCCGCCTCCAAAACAACACGCACGCGCCAGACACTAACAGACGGCGCTTCACAGCTGACTGGCCCCCATTCTCTCCATACAATGTCACAAACGCAGGTTTCTGTTCATTGATTGTTAGAAAATTGAAATAGAGTAGCCCTGCCTGTAACGTTTTACAATAATAAGAAATAACTTCTAACTTCTGCCCACCAAAAAGAATAGTGATCAAACATTACATGTGTCTAACAATATACAGTGACAACACCAGATAATACTCCCAACTAGCAGTTTTTAATATGACAACCAAACATTGAGCCTAAAACTTACCTGTCGAGCAGCGTATTCCTCGCTGTGCCTTCAGCGCTCGCTATCGCTCAAACGATGCACCAAGAACAACTCTGGTTTTGTTTCTTTCATCTTTTTCCTTTTCGCAGCCACCTCAAACATAGTCTTTCTTTTACAGTTACCTTCATCAGTGTTCTTCGCAGCCATCGTGTAAAACATTGCTAACAACAAAAAATATTAACTAGATATAAATGTAGCCTGAAGCTAACGAGGAGTAGCTAGATGAACAAACTAAAGCTAACGGCTGGAGCTAACGCTAGTTAAACAGACTGTCCCCCCCTATCTACACAAATAAATAAAGAGAAAAAGAAAAAAAGGGAAATAAATGACTATGCGGTCCTGACAATGGAGCTGCAGGAAGGAGCAGTCTGTGCCTGACAGTGAAGCTTCACAGTGAGGCTGTTTAACGGTAGCAACGCAAAAGCAGCTGTAAACAGAATACGTGAACGCGCACGCTTCCGGCCTCACGTACCCTCACGTAGCAGGAGTGATTGACAGGCTGATTGACCAATAGAACACGCGATGAGAGCGTTCTGGATTGGTTAATGTTTTAAGGCACCACCACTTCTACAATTGACATGTAATAAATTTTATTTTTCAAGACCTCTTATTTTCTGATGTCTTATATGCAAGTAAAAACAAATTTATAAAATATAACAAAAAATGTTTACAAAAACATCTTCTATTCTACCTTTAAATCTAATAAGAGACAATACTTTTTTGACTAAATATTTTATAGAAATACAAACAAAAACTTTATAAAAATAAATAAATACAGGTTTAAAAGCTTACATTGTTTAATTTTAACATAATATTAGTGTTGTTGAAAAGACTCGAAAGGACTTATTACAGGACTTTGGACTCAACTTGGACTTGTGAGCCTCGAATCCATCTAAAACCAGTTCAAATTGAATTAAAACTTGTTGAAATCCATCTAAACCCTGTTCAAATCTAACTAAAACCTGTCCAAATCCAAGTAAACCTGTTCAAAACCAACTAAAACCTGTCTAAATCCATCTAAAACCTGTTCAAAACCAACTAAAACCTGTCCAAATCCATCTGAAACCTGTCCAAAACCAACAAAAACCTGTCTAAATCCATCTAAAACCTGTCCAAACCCACTAAAACCATTTAACCTGTTCAAATCCATCTAAAACCTGTCCAAACCCACTAAAACCATTTAACCTGTTCAAATCCATCTAAAACCTGTCCAAACCCACTAAAACCATTTAACCTGTTCAAATCCAACTAAACCTGTTCAAATCCACTTGAGCCTTGACTTGGACTTCCTTGTGACTTGGTCTGGAGAGTGTAACCTCTTGTGTCTGTCTCAGTCCGTCCTGTCGCAGAGCCGTCCTCCCGAGCAGCTCTCACAGCTCGTCTCCGTCGTCCGACTCCGATCCTGACGACAGCTACGTTGCCATGACGACCTCTAACCTCAGCTTCAGCGCCGGAGAGTCGGTACGACGCCGAAAACTCCACTTCTCTCTGTTTTATTTTCTCTTTTACTTCAGTTTTTTCTGTTTCTGTCTCTGTCCAGTCTCTGAGGCTCATGCTGCACCGAGCCTCGGAGGGCGGAGTCAGCAGCCCGTTACTACGGCGACCCAAAGACAAACAGGTGGAGTACCTGGACCTGGACCTGCACACGGGACGGACCACGCCCACAAGACAGGTACAGGCCACACCCACCAGACAGGTACAGGCCACACCCACCAAACACGTACAGGCCACGCCCACCAGACAGGTACAGGCCACGCCCACCACCACTGTTCTAGTTCTAATACATTCTTTTCATAATGTTACAGTATTATTATTAAATGTTAGGTGAAAATGCATAAAAAGGTAAACAAATGAGAGTTTTTTTGAAGACCAAGAGTTTTTATTCATAAACTTATAAATTAACAAACATTAGCCCATTAGCATTTTATATAAATATGGTGACAGTTAACATTCACTTCAGGGCAGTACTGAAAAGTAAAAAAGTGTTCTACAAATATCAGAATATAAAAACCTTGATTGATTTCGTCCCTGTTTTGTTCTCGACCCAGAAGCGCTCGACGGCTGAAGGTGAAGCCGCTGGAGACGAACAGGTCGGCGAGGAGCGTGCACGAGGCGAGCGTGCACGTGTGGACTATGTGGTGGTGGACCCCAAAAGGACCAAGGCCCTGAGGAACACCCGAGAGGCCTGGCACGACGGGCGCATGTCCACGGACAAAGACAAATGACTAGGAACTGTTCTCAATTTAAAACATGAAAACAGATTAAGATTCATGATTTTCTGAGGTTCATTATTTTGTAAAAGTGTAGGTTTTGACACAGTGCAGACTTTATTCTGTCTATTCAGCAAAATAACAATAAAAACAAACCACTTAAGGGTCACGTGATTAAATTAAACTGTCTGTGTCTGTCTTTGATAAATAAACACCATCAAACCATGAATCCAAGATTTATGTCAAATTTAAGCCAATCAGATGTTAGACAGTCTTTTTATTTTGCACATAACGTTTGTGAAAGTAAATCCTGTCCTTTCTGTTGTTTATTTTCATCAGTAACATGTGAAACTCTGTCTTCTTCTCGAACTGTGACAAACTGTAATAAATATTTCTTAACATTAGAATCTGTTTTTTGCTGAAACGATGCTGTGATTCTGATTGTGACTGTTATACACTGAATAAAGAACTGTGTCATCTTCATGTTTTGAGCTGTTTATTAACGACACAAGGTCCTTCAGTGCCTTCATTAAAACTGGACAGAAATAAAAGAGGATTGTCTTAAAAACTAAATGAATGCTCACACAATGTTTTTTTATGCACCTATGGCCCTCTAAAGCAAACGTTTGAGAGGATCATTCATTCTTATTCCACAAGAACAGGTTTTAGATGGTTTTGAACATGTTTTAGTTGGATTTTAACAGGATTTAGTTGAATTTGAACAGGTTTTGGTTGGATTTTAACAGTTTTTAGTTAGATTTGAACAGGTTTTAGATGGTTTTGAACAGGCTTTAGTCAGATTTGAACAGGTTTTAGTTGAATTTGAACAGTTTTAGTCAGATATGAACAGTTTTAGTCAGATTTTAATGAGAATAATTACAGCAACAGACGACCATTTATATTGTGTTTGAGTTGGGATTTTATTTTTGTAGAACCAAAGTTCACTACATAGAACCACTTCATGCAGATTTAATGAGAAACTGAAGTAAAAGGTAGCGTTGTGGGAAAAAAAGCACAAGGGACACTTCCTGATTTAATGTCTCATGACGGTGGCCATCTTGACTTTGATGATGAAACATGGCAGGTGTCAAAGCAGCAGCACCAAGAAACAGTAGAAAAGTGACCAGTCGTTTCCATTTTTAGCTGAGTAAGAGTGTTACAAATATACTTATTATAAAAACCTTGAAACACTTTGTTTTGTCCCTGTTTTGTTGGTGAAGCTGCTGGAGATTAACAGGTCGGCGCGGGAGAGGAGCGTGCACGAGGCGAGCAGTAACATGTGAAACTATGTCACCCTGTGTCTTCTTCTCGAACTGTGACAATTAATAAATATCTCTTCTCTGTATTAGAATCTGTCTCTGCTGTGATCCTGATTGTGACGGTTATACACTGTATAAAAATATATCTTGTTTTTGAGCTGTTTATGTATTTATTTATTGTGATCAAGTGGATATTCCTGTGTAGTTTTCTCACTCATGAACCAACCCAATAACAATTCACAAACAATTTCTGGTTTAAACCTAATATCCACCTTATTCCTGGTCCGGCTCATGTAGAAACGATTATGCGACCAACTTCCGGTGAGATACCGGAAATAGCGCTATATATATTAACACAATAAGATAATTAACCAGCTGCATTTAACAAGAGAAAACACACCAGCCTTTAGCAGAAAATATCAAACTGGTTTAAATTAGAACAAATAATAATAATAATAATAAACATAATTAACAAGTATTTATTGACTGACTGTCCTCGATTCTCCTTTACCTTTTAGAGACTTTAACAGTGAAGGGATTTCCCAGACTCCTTTAGTTTCGTTTTGAGTCAGTCTCATGTTTTAGCTGCTAACATCTGTTTTTGTTCAACCAAACCAAATTTTATAAAAATGTAATGAGTTCAGTTTAATCTAATCAGTGCAGAAGATTCAACTTCATCCTGGAAGTGTACGTGACAAAGGAAAGCTTGATTTTACTGTTTGTTTTTCACTTTCACTTTTACAAACCCCGCCCAAACCAGTCACGAGTGTTATTTCTGTTTGAGCTGAGCTTCAAATCAGTGGAAACACTTTTGAGCAGTTCAACATTTTACCTGGGACTTGTAATCTGAGGAGCTACAGACACTAAAACCCGTGAGTTCTCGTTTATTTTGTTAGTTTTTTCGCAGATCAGATTTTTCAGAACAGAGATTAATATTAACAATGGCTGTACTTATTGTTATAAAATATCACCCAGAGTCTTATTTTAAATCATAAAACACTGAAAAAGGGTGAATTTCCTTGAGTCAATGTGTTTTGCTGTTGCATCATTCACTTAGTCACTAGTAAAAAGCACCGGAAATGACATGTTTAATAGTATTTCAACATTTTTCAGTAGATGTGAGATATATTACTCATCAACGTTGTTATTGTTGACTTGGATTTTCCGTAAAAGTGGCTGGATGTTAAAGAAATTTGAAAAATTATAATCTTATCCGCCTCTGACAGTAAAAACTCTGAGTTTACTGCTTCAGAAACAAGTTTAGAGTTAGTTCAGTCAAATCCGAGTCTGTTTGCTCTGATTTATTTTAGAGAAAAGAAAGTCGTTGTTAAAGCTCCACCAGTAAAGAATAAAAATAAAAAAAATCAGGTAATTTCCATTCAGTGCAGCCGAGAGCAGCACCAGGAAATAAACAGATGAGTCATGTGACTGTGGAGAGACTATATTCAGGTTTAAAATAAAGGGTTATATTTATTAATATTGAGAAAGGTTATGGCTTTAGAACATTATAGGATCAAATAAAAATATGAATCAATCCTGCCATTTATTAAGGAATAATTCAGTTTCATAAACTTCTACTGACCTTAGTTTATCTCAGTTTGATTGTGCGCACTGCCTTAAGTTTGTATTTTTGGAGTAAATCTCAGTAAACTATATAAAAGTAATAATAACTATTACTAGTAACTATATAAAAATAATAAAAATGAAACCATTCACAATTGAAATCAGTTTGTTCAAAGTTTGTTTGTGAAAAAAGAAAGACAGCAGAAAAACTCAGGACTAAACCCTCTGTTTGCCCTGCAGGGCTAAACCCTCTGTTTGCCCTGCAGGGCTAAACCCTCTGTTTGCCCAGCAGGACTAAACCCTCTGTTTGCCCTGCAGGACTAAACCCTCTGTTTGCCCTGCAGGACTAAACCCTCTGTTTGCCCTGCAGGGCTAAACCCTCTGTTTGCCCTGCAGGGCTAAACCCTCTGTTTGCCCAGCAGGACTAAACCCTCTGTTTGCCCTGCAGGACTAAACCCTCTGTTTGCCCTGCAGGACTAAACCCTCTGTTTGCCCTGCAGATTTAAACAGGTTGTAGTTGGATTTTAACAGGTTTTAGTCAGATTTAAACAGATTATAGTTGGATTTGAACAGGTTTTAGTCAGATTTAAACAGGTTTTAGATGGATTTGAACAGGTTTTAGTTATATATAGTTATAACTGTTCTATTCCTGTAATAGTCCTAATTTAGTCCAGCCCTGGTTTAGTCCTGGTTTTAGAACTGAGCTTTATTTTTTACATTTAATCCTAATCCTAAATTTAGTTCTGATTAGTTCTTGTGGTATAGTTTGGGCTTAGATTAGTTTATTTATAGGAAAGTGCAGATCTAAAAAAAACAAAAACAAAAAAAAAAACAGCTCCATCTGGCGGAGAGTCAAGGAACTTCAGAAATTGATGGGAACCAGCTGCATTTAACAAAAGAAAACACACCAGCTTTTAGCAGAAAAATATCAAACTGGTTTAAATTAGAACAAATAATTATAATTAACGTAATTAAGTATTTATTGCAGAGGACTAAAGGACTAAACCCTCTGTTTGCCCTGCAGGGCTAAACCCTCTGTTTGCCCTGCAGGCTAAACCCTCTGTTTGCCCTGCAGGCCTAAACCCTCTGTTTGCCCTGCAGGACTAAACCCTCTGTTTGCCCTGCAGGCCTAAACCCTCTGACAAAGGCTAGACTGTTGTGAATAATAATGTTATCTGTTTATTTGACGCAGGAAGGTGTTGTGCGATGTCTTTTGTTGGAGCTGTGTCAGGTAAACCTCACCTGTCCGTTCTTTTCTTCGGGGAGTGTCGAGGACACGTTAGCGGCTCAGGTTAGCATCCGGCACAAAGACACGTTCAGGTGAAAATGGATCAAAGGTTTAGATGATATTTGAGATAAATGTGAGTTAAATAGTGTTTGTTTTTACAGAAAGAGGATGGTCTGGATCCTGGTTTTCTTTGGTCTGACTTCTGTCTGTGGTGAGTTCAAGGGTCACAGCTTTATTTAATGTTTCTGAGACAGTTACAGGGCTCCTCTCTCTCGTCTGTCTCCAGGACCGTCCCTGCTGGAGGGTGACACCACCGTCCCGCCGGAGGCTGCAGAGGGTAACACCACCGTCCCGCTGGAGGCTACAGAGGGTGACTCCACCGTCCCGCTGGAGGCTGCAGGGGGTGACTCCACCGTCCCGCTGGAGGCTGCAGGGGGCGACACCACCGTCCCGCCGGAGGCTGCAGAGGGTAACACCACCGTCCCGCTGGAGGCTACAGAGGGTGACTCCACCGTCCCACTGGAGGCTGCAGGGGGTAACTCCACTGTCCCGCTGGAGGCTGCAGAGGGCGACACCACCGTCCCACTGGAGGCTACAGAGGGCGACACCACCGTCCCACTGGAGGCTACAGAGGGTGACTCCACCGTCCCACTGGAGGCTGCAGGGGGTAACTCCACCGTCCCACTGGAGGCTGCAGGGGGTGACTCCACCGTCCCGCTGGAGGCTGCAGAGGGCGACACCACCGTCCCACTGGAGGCTGCAGGGGGTAACTCCACCGTCCCGCTGGAGGCTACAGAGGGCGACACCACCGTCCCACTGGAGGCTGCAGAGGGTGACTCCACCGTCCCGCTGGAGGCTACAGAGGGCGACACCACCGTCCCGCTGGAGGCTGCAGAGGGTAACTCCACCGTCCTGCGCTGGGACAGTCCCTCCAGGATCGACCTGTCCTCCCTCGTCCTCACCTGCGTCCTCTGGTCCCAGCCCAGTCGGGTCCTGTTCGAGATGGTGGCAGGAGTCGAGAGGTTGGAGCTGAGGCACAGGCAGTTTTCGGGTCGAGTTCACTGCGACAGAGAGGCTCTGAAACGGGGACGGGTCCGGATCCACGTGTCCCGACTCACGCCTCAGGACTCGGGGCTTTACTGGTGTCACATGTTCTCCAACTACGACCCGGCGACGGGACGCTGGACCCACGAGACTTCAGGTGAGTTCAGAACATTCATTAAGTTCTGTTTAAAAAAACTACATATGTTTTGTTTTTGTTTTTTAGAGTATTTTGAGCTGAATGTCACGAAAAACAGCACCGTTTCCACGACGACAACCAAACCAGGAAATGGAAAAGGTAAAGATAAATAACTCTAACCTCTGGCTGTGTCTGAAAACATTCCTGTATTTTGTGTTGGGTCTGAATGTTTAGAGACTGAAAAGACTTAAATACACAAAACTGTACAGAGACTTGGGTTAATTTCAAAGTATTCAAAATTGGACTTTAATTGGACTTATGATCATGAAAAATTGGACTCCAGACAAAAGAAAATATCAAAATAGTGCTTTTTATTTAAAATTATTCCAAATTTTTCCAAAGAAGGTTTTTTTTTTTAGAAGAAAGGGCCTGATTTGTTAAGATTTTACAGGTTTTAATTGGATTTAAGCAGCTTCTTCTCTTGATTCTCTTTAGTGTATATTACATTTATTTAAGGAATTCCTCATGCATTATATCCTGCAATTAAGGTTAAATTAAGTGTCTTCTGTCTCACTCAGAAGTTTATCAAAAAGGACTTTTCCTTTTTTATGTCGAGGAACTGTCAAAATGACTTTAACGCAGTATATTTTTATTCATTTTGAGGTCGTGTGTGATACAGTTACTCTGTGTTGCTTTAAGCTGAAGACGAGCTCAGTCACCGCTCTTTTTTCTTGTGTTTTTATTTTATTCAGATGGAAACAAACCCCAGAATAACTCAGACCTGGGCTTGGTTCAGAAGATGGTCCTGGGTCTGATTCACGGCTCCGTTATTCTCTGTTCTTTAATCGTTCTGCCTGTTTTTGTGATGGACAGTAACAGCGACGACGACTGATGGAGGTTTGTACGTTTTATCTTTTATTTTATTCCACGCTGTCACCTTTAAATGACTTATATTTATCTTTTTTATCACACGACCCTTGAACTCTGATGTAAATGGCTCAGGAAGATTTTGACTTCATTGATTGAGATTTACACTTTAATCATTAGTGGAGCCTGCCCCTTGTGGAAAGAACTGGAACTGTAGCTTTTTGTCCATTTATACTCTAATTCTATTCTTAACTCTGAATGAAACTAAAATATATATATTTTATATTAATTTTAATTTATTTCTTGTTAGCTGACACTGTGAAAGTGAACGGACTGAGTTTTTAGCACAGTATGGTCGTCTAATACAGTTTAAAGAGTTTAAGGTCTTAAAGGGAGCTCTCCTGGTGTTAATATATTAGACAGAAAGTGTAATAACATACACCAAATATTTCAAAATAAAACCAAGGCACAGCTGTAGCTACTGTAAACAAGCACAATTAATAATCACTATTTTATTTGTTAAGGCTGATTAATCACAGTGAAATATTTTATACTTTTGAGTTTTTCTTACTTAGTTCATCTCTTTAATGTGACGTTTTATAAAGTTTTTACCGTTTATTAATTCAATGTTTGTACTTTAGTTCTCGTCTGTAATGTTGAAATAAAGTTTTCCAAGTTGCTCTGTTTCCTGTTTCTCTTTTGTGAATAAAACACAGCAGGATGTGATGAGACTTTTTGACCAGGAGCTACAACTGCATACAACTACATGGAATTTACAGCTTTTCTTTACATCACTTTGACTGTAATGAATTTGGTTTGTATTAAAAGTATAAATATTTCAGCATTGAGCACAGTTTATTTATCTTGACACTTGGAAGAAATACAGTATTTAAGTAAAAGTTTATTTATTTAAAAACAGGAAACAACGGACAGTGCAAATTCAACACAAAAACTTTATGAAGCATTTATCCAACATTAAACAGACTTTAACTGATATTTTTTCAAGTTGTGAAAATGGTTTAAACCCAAATAGTTTATTGTAAAATAATAATAAATTTGTGTAAAAACAGTCTTTATGATCCATCTACTGTTTATTCTAAGGGATTGTAATAGATGAGAACCTCTATTCAGGAACAGAAAACCTTGGACAATCACATGCTCCAAAAAGGAGCGCTCCCATTGGTCGACACTTGTCACATGACGTTCCAGGAAGTGGAAGCTTTAGGAAAGGAGCTTTAACTCATAAAGTATAAATAAAAAGGTACACAGTAGTTTTAATGACATTTTCTCAGATCCAAGCACTTTTTAAACTCGTTCCTTGTCTCTGTGGCTCCCACATTTCTGATTTCTGATGTTATTTGATGTTTCTCTTTTAAATTTACTCAAGAAAACAACAGAAGTGAGGAGTCTTCTGTTTCAATATTGCATTAAAATAATACTGACAGAGTTTAATCAGTGGCTCTCAACATAATCCAGACAGTTTAATTCATTCTGAGCCTAATCCTAATAAATATATACGTTACTTTTCTTCATGAATTGAAAGACTTGTGTCTGGTTCAGAGTCTTCGTTCAGAGCCGGACTCGGGGCAGACTCAGTGTTTTTGAGTCGATACCGAGCGACTCCTGCAGAGACCAGAGCCACCAAGACCAGTCCCAGAACCGCCAGGACCGGTCCCAGAGCCGCGTAAAGACCGGACCTCCCTCTGCTCTCAGGGTCAGGGTCTGGGTCTGGGTCTGGGTCTGGGTCAGTGAGTGGTTCTGAAGTAGTTGTCTCTGTTGTTTCTGGTTTCAGTCGCTCTGTGGGCTCCTCTCGGCTTCTCTCTGCACGACATTAATATTATTAACACACTTTTATTCAGGTTTAGATTCAGTTTTGTGGCACATTTACTGCTGTTTTCTATGAAATAATTCCTTTAATATACAATTTGTAAAAGGTTCAAGGTGTAAAAAACACAAAGTATTGCCTTGAAGCCACAGTTTGGATCATCATCATCATTATTACAGCTGCTTACTACTTACTTGGATGTTTTAGAATAAAAAGAGCATAAAGACTTGAGTATTATTACTTTTATGTTTGGCTTTGATAAACTGAATAAAAAACAGCTGAGATTAAGTGTTCATTATTTGATTATTAAGTGTTGTGTCTAGGTTTTCTTTTTTTTTTTATTTACCTACTAAGACTTTGACACCATAAACATTTAAATACCTATATTAACTGTGTAATCATACAAATGTTTATATTAGCTTTTATAATCATTAAGCTGTACTAATATAGTCTAGAATGAACTGTAACTATTGTAACTTTGAAAAATGCAGTAAGTATTACTTTCATCTCACAAAAGTCAATAAAAAAAACTGTAAAGATGGTTCAAGATTAAAGAGAATCAATGTCAGGATTGGGACCAAGCACGTGACCAACAAACAGAAGGACAGATCAAGGATTTGTTTTTGGGGGGATTGGTATTTGTTTTTAAACTCTGCTGCAGTGAACTTCATTTTCCTCCAGTTTTATGTTCTTCAGAAACTGTAAAAGTCTTCAGATCCGTCTCTAACCTGTGACCTCGAGGCAGAACTGGGACTCCCTCCGTCCCGACTCGGTGGCCATGGCGCACAGGTACGTCCCGGCGTCGCTGGTCCGGACCGGGGACACTCTGATCCAGATCCGGGAGGTCCGCAGCAGGTCCTCGTCGCCCTGGACCCGTCCCACGAACTGATGATGCTGCGGGTGGTGGTACTTTTTGTCCAGGTTCAGGAACATGAGGAAGTGAGGCAGACGCAGGCATGGTGTGGGCCGGCTCTGACACGGGCCACTCCAGAGTCACACTGGAGCCCTCCTCCGCCCGGTGGCACCGCGGCATCATGGGAGTCGCCACTGTCTCTGGAGGACAACAGGAGACGGGTATGAACCAGTCAAACTCAAAGTGGTGATATTTGGAAGCTTTAATTCAATTCTAAATGTGAGATTTCATCTTTATTTGAGCGTTACATAAGTTTCCTTTAACATTAATTTCCTCTTTTTATAGAAACTGTTTGTGGTTGAATTTGAACAGGTTTTAGTTGGACTTGAACAGGTTTTGGATGGATTTTTTTCCAAACATATTGAACTATACTCACAGTTGATCAACCCATTGAAAAATAAGAAATCATTGAAAACCAAAAGTGTATGCCATAAATTTGGTGTGAGGTGATAAAAAGTCTTTAACGTCAAAACAAGTCAAACTATAAAACTATAAACAGAAAGTACAGATTCTGACCCGTCAGATCAAAGTCATTTCATGAAATGTCTTTGTGATTTTCAGGAGATAGACAAATATTTCATGCTATAATATAATATTCTCATGTTTGGGCTCATTTGACTCACTGAGGAAGATGAAGGTGATGAAGAAGAGGAGCAGCAGCTTCATTTTGACGAAGCAGGGGTCTGTGAACAAAACTGATTCATGCAAACGCTTTAATAAAAAAAATAAAAATAAAGAAAAACCCACCAATGTATTCTCTGTAAGTTGAGTTTAGTTTAGATGAGATTTTTTGTCTTTGTTATTATTATTATTGTTATTATTAGTAGTATTATTATTATTATTATTAGTAGTAGTAGTAGTAGTAGTAGTAGTAGTATTATAAAGACCCTGGAGAACTGAAACTATATAAATGACAGCCTTGGTTTTTCTAGTGTAAAATGCGTGTTGTAATTACCTCATAAAACATGAAATAATCATAATAATTTACCACAAAAATGCAACATCTCCATTAAGATGACTGTGTCAAACGATATTAATAAAAGAAAATACCTGATTGTGCCTCGTTTCTGCAGCGTTCTCATGAATGAAATGGTCTTTCTTGCCTTGCTCCTGGTGAGTCTGAGTCTGAGGTTCTGGATCAACTTCAGTCCAGTCTTTTAAACCGGGTGTGGGCCACGTCTCTTTTGCCAAGTAGTACGTCATTGATTCCAAGTACGCCACTGACTTAAATTCAGCTTCTGCTTTAGTTTCAGTTTCAGTTCAGTCCAGCTTGTCTGTGCGCTCATAACACGACTGTATGAAGATTATTACTTTTATGGTATCTCTAAGACTATGGGATTATTCACGTGTTTTCAGTTTGTTGAAGCCTGCAGTGACTTCATTAAACGATGTAAGTGAAACATCAATGTCTCATTTGAGTTTATTGTGAACAGATTCTGATAAATATTCTCCAACAATGAATAAAGCACGTTTTAATAAATGAACATCAGGATTTTAAAACATAACACCACATTTGAGCCAACAGCAAAAAAGTGCGTAGTGTTGGCTGTTTGTAACTAAACAAGGAAATGTCGAACGAAAAGTGAGAAAACAAAATGAGTGAAGATTTCTGAGCAGAATGTGACTCAGATTCGTAGTAAAAGACACTTTAAAGTACTTTATTTGTGGTTTTGAAATGTTAGACCTGAGTTAGGAGTTGTTTATTTGGCTTTAAACAAAGCGTCGTTTAACCTTTTTATTCCTGTCATTACTTCCTGATTCTAAACGGATCACAAACAAACACGGTCAAAATAAGTGTAAATCCGCAGTGAACTGTACTCAACCATCTTTCATTTTTAGTTTGTGTCAAATTCTGCTCAGAAATATCCACTTTTTGATGTAAGTCTTTTCTGTGACTTTCAGTTTTATCGAGAGCAGCCGAAGTCTTTATGCGCTTTTTACGCACGACTCTTTTGGATCAAATGTGTTTATTTGTTTATTTATTAGGATCTCCATTAGCTTCCACCGTAGTGGTTGCTAGTCTTCCTGGGGTCCAGATTAAAATTATCCAATAATTTAAATACAAAATACATTTCAATATAATACAACAATGTACAACATGCAGCAAAACATGTATTGAAGTAAACAAATGACATACACTGTCAGACTCAAAAATACATTTACTGTCAAAATTAAAAACTGAGGTAGGATCTCAGAGCTTTTTAAAAAACATATAAACCCCTTAAATCCCTTAGCTTTTTAGGTAAATTGTTCCATAGCTGAGTTGATCTAAAATAGACAGACTTTTGTAAAAAAAAAATTGTTTTCGGACAGTTTACAATTAAATTAGGGTTACGAGCCAGTCGAGTATAATGTGAGTGTATCTGAGCCTTTCATAAAATGAATGTGGTCGACCCGTTAAAATTACTTTCTGTACAAATATTAGCAAGTTATACTGTATTTTAATATAAAGGCCAAGATAATGCATGGTGCATTTCAGAGACACTGGTGGAGTAGGGACATCCTAAAACTAAGCGAGCAGCCTTGTTTTGCATGACCTGAAGCTTTTTCAGATCAGTTTTATTTGTTGCAGACCATATAACTGAACAGAATTCTAAATGAGACAGCACTAGAGGAAACCTTCTAACCACAGCAATAGCTTTGCCCATTTTACTGATTACGTGGTCTATATGATAGGACCAAGATAAATGGTGATCCACTGTGATTCCTAGCAATTTTATTTGTTGAACTTGCTCCAATTTATAACTTTTCATTGTAAGGTTCAACTGGGAATTATACAGACGTTGTTTACTTCCAATTAGCATTGATCTCGTTTTAGAAACATTTAAAATCATATTGTTGACCTTTACCCATACCAATACGTTTGATATTTCACTAACATGAGAACTAGAGTAAAATATTGTAGAATCGTCAGCGTACATGACAACTGTAGATTTGTAATAATAGATCAAAGTGAAAAATAAGAGGTGTGCATGGTACTAGTAGGCTAGTACTATGAATATAAAGTTGTTTGAAGTTAGTAGGTCACATGAGCTAGAAGCTATTGAAAATAATTCTTCATTTTTATATCAAAAATTCATATGAAATCCAATAAACGATCAAAGTGGAAACTTACGGTGAAACTGCGGAGCCGAATATCCAACGTCAAACTAACTTCACCGCGGCTTTCCACAGGGGGGGGTTGTAGCTGAACCCATACATTTTCTATATTATGTGACATAAGATCTGGGCGAAGTTTACTCCCTAAATTATTCTTAATGTACAAGGCTACCCCTCCTCCAAATGCATTTCTGTCTTTCCTGTACAATATCAATATTTAGTTCATCATTGTCAAATGTCATGTCCAGATGTGTCTCAGAAAGAGCACATGCACACAAACTATTAGTAGTAAGCAGCGACTCTATTTCCAAGACTTTGTTTCTGAGACTGCATACATTACATTATACCCAGGTATACTTATAGGGATTGACATGAGGTAAACAAAAGCCCAAGAGTAAAAGTAACATACATGTTACCCCACTCATTAACAACAATATTACTGTGTTAGATGAGACTGTGGTCTAGGTTTAACAACCAATTTGTCATACTTTAGAACAGCAATGTCACCTCTGCTCTCGCCGCCCTCAGTTGAGGTAGTAACTCTTTCCTCCTCTTTCTGATGTTATCCGAGAAATCTTTGTTGATATAAACAGCAGTTCCTTTCAGTTTGTGGGCTGAGGAGAGAATACAATTCGGAGACCAGGGCCGAAAATTATTAGTAGCTGAACCGTTGAAGTCCGATAAACAAGAGAAATAGAGTGCGCTGACGGAGCAGCAACCATGCAACCATCAACTTCTATATCAGTCACACATCTGATGGTAAACACTTCTTTTTCAATTTCTTGTTTTATAATTGTCCGTTGCTTTCAAGTGAGCCCGTTTTGTTATGCCGCACATGCTCCAGCTCATCCAAACAGGCCTGTTTGGATCAAATGTGGCGTTATTCCTGCTTAAACTCACTTAAACATATCATTTACTTGTTAAAAAACACCAAACACAGTCAGGACACGTTTATTGGAGTCAGTTTAATAAAAACAATGCCAGTTTTTCAATGAAACGAACCAATAAGATACGAGTAAATGCGCAATAATAGACAAAGACACGGCAGATAATAAAGGAGAATATGTAATTGTAACACTGGTGCTATAACTAGGTTCTAAAGGAGTAAGAATAATGAAGAAGATTTGGAATTTGAACAGCCGGCAGATTTATTACAATTTCACAAGGCACAATATACCAGTGCACTTATGTATGTGTAGAGCTCCCTTTAAAAGAAAAAATAAATAAAATAAACAAGAAATTAGAAAAGTCTCTTTGCCCTCTTGGTGTCTAGGACTTGTGTGTTGAAAAGTCTCTTGTCGATTACGCTATCCGTGCAGGATTTAGTGAATCAAGGGTTCCTTATCTGGGATCCTTTGGAATGAAGTGGTTGGTCTGTAGATCAGCTCCAAAACCCAAGCAGCTGGCCACTCTGCTTCAGGGTTCATCAAAGTTCTCAATGGTCTGGCCCGCCATCAATATTTGAAGAACAAGATCCGGTACCACTAAAACCAGTCTGCACATACAGTACAGAACAATGAATAAAATAACTCTGAACACTGGTTTCTAAACAAAATGAGATCTCATGTAACATTCACAATCCATCACACTGTTGTTTTAACATTGTTTTTCTTCAATGAATTTAAAGTAAACTGCTTTACACCATTACATAAAGCTGAATTATCCATCTACCTCTTTTTAAGGCTTATGAAATCAATGCATATAATTACTTCAATTATTTTTAACTAGTACTTAGTTATGAATTTACCCATAAATGAAATTACTAAATGCCAGTGTTGGGAGTAACGAGTTACTTCTGTAACGAGTTACAGTAGTATATTATTTTTGGTGTAATGGAGTAATATAACGCATTACAAATAAAAAGTTACATAGTATATTACCCGTTACAATCTCAGTAACGTGCACTACAAATAAATTTAGCTTAAAATGGCCAACATTTACACCACCAGAAAAAAATCCAAGTGACCAACAAATGCAGGAGAAGATCAGTGGCGCGCAGTAAATGTCACGTAAGCCAGCTAATCTACTGTGTATGGGTGAATGATGACTGCTGAGTAGTGATCTGCGGTTCGAACGAACCGTTCAAAACTCGAGAGTCACTTTACTGAATCGGGAGTCGTGATTCTCCGCCTCTATTAACTTGTTCACTGACTCGTCCCTGTTATTGCTTGCTAAACTACGGTCCTGCCAGCCGTGGTTTCTTTTTCTGTTGTCTGGTTAGCTGCCGCTATGTTTAGAGCGCTATTACACCACTTTTTACGGTAACAGCGGATGACTGTTGCCGTAATGAATGGTATAATTTTACACTAAAAATTAGGTGCAGCTCATTTGACCACAGGGAGACGAAAGTCCACTTTGACTACAGTTTGAAACACTAACGGCAATAAAGAAACAGAAAACAACAATATTGCTATTTAATTATAAGTGCGGTTTGTTTGACGCATAGCAGGAATATTAAATAGAGGATTTATGATAGTGGATTATTGACTGTTTTTAAATATGCCTTAGGTTACTTTGATGTCTTTAGGTTAAAGACATAAATGAGTTAATAAGATTAATAAGTCACTTAAATAAGTTAATAAATGAATCCATAGTTGATCAATAAATAAGTTACATATATGGTTAAAGCTGTTAAAAAGTATTAGTAGTTTTATTTTAATTGTGAGATGTCTGTCCTCTTTTTTTTCCTCACAATAAAATTTTCATTCATTTTCACATTTTAGTGGTTTTAGCAATATCAATGAATCAGAGGGGACTGGGAGTGGGTGGTCATTGGGTGCGTATATGGGTTTCTGCACACTCCAGGTCTGTGACTCAGTGACTCAAAAACTCGATTCTTTTGGTGAGTGATTCATTTAAACTGGAGTCAGTAAAAAGAATCAAACTTCCCATCACTACTGCTGAGGTGAATTATACATTTGTGAGATGGACCTATTCCCACTATTTCGAATTTGGACAAAAATATAATAGTCAAGTGCAAACTTTGCGCTTCACCAAAGGAACTCTCAACATCAAGGGTTAGTACAAGGAACTTGAAACAGCACCTGGAGCGGTGCCATGCTAACTCCAAGCAAGAAAAAGAATGTCATGTTTTATCACTAGAACATAGGCTACACTAAAATCTGTCTTCATTTTGGTGAAAGTAACTTCAAAGTAATGTAACTCATTACATTTCAGAGACAGTAATATTGTAATATAAATATATTATGTTTTATTTACAGTAACTAGTAATATATAATGTATTACAATTTTTGAGTAACTTGCCCAACACTGCTAAATGCTTAATTAACTTAAAATGAAATTACAATATGCTTATATTGCACCAAATAAATCATACATTAAAATAACATTCAAACAAAACCAATTTGGGATGAAATATGATTCTACATTTCTAGTACTGTGTCACTACTCCGACTGGTCTCAACACAATACGCTACAGGTGGCAATGCGTTTCCTGCTAGCTTTTATTCTTTTTCAAACTCACCGGAGTTTCAAAGAAAACACACACTCCACTCGATTGGGCTGGGTACAAAACACTCTTAAGGCTCTGAAAATTATTAAGTTACATTAAGCCTTATATGAAGGCAACACAGGCTGTAAGTGTATATTAGCTATATTAGCCTGCTATCACGACATCAAATGACTAAACAGGCTACAAATACATAATGAGCATTCATGATTAAATGTTTATTTTCCTGCAGCGCATCCTGGAGAAAATGACGCACCACGTGACTACTTTGCTGTACGATATTTATAGCCTGTCCAGCCAGACAACTTTCTCATTGTATTACAAACAGAGAAAGTCAGTCTGGGATTGTCAAATTGCCCCGATTTCTGCTCCGGCTCTTACCGACCAATCGTAGCGACGGGGAAGGGATTTTGTTTTGCGCGACAATTTTTTCAACCAAAAGATTAGCAGGTTTAGGTAGCTTACTACGATCGAAATAAGCACCGAACTCGATATTACAGCCTGTGTCCTCAGATTTTTGACAAAAACAACAGAAGTTATTCACCGTCACCGATGTATCTTCTCTCTCGAGCCATACTGGTGTACGCTGTGGTTTGTTGACAACTACAATCAGTTTCGTTTTCCTTACGTCACATCCGGTATGTGGTATTTGGTGCTTTAAGTTTAACATCCATCACAACGTTAATGTCATCAGCTATCTTTCTCTTTTTCCCTTTGGGATCCATGGCCCATCACACCCGCCGGTTTGTTTACAACAGCCACCTGACTGGCACGGCCGCGCTCAAACGAGTGTCGCAGGCTATGACGCAAATCTTTGTTGACAGAAATGTTGAAATTTAATATTTGTTATACAGATTTTTACAGCATTGGAAAACGTTACGAATGTTTGTGTCATGTTTGCCCTCCTACAGAAACCATATTAAAACAAAAAATATACCCCCCCATCTTTTCCATTTTCATACATTTTTATAAAAGCTCCAGGGAGCCACTAGAGGGGCGCTAAAGAGTCGGCAACCCGCGGCTCTAGAGCCGCGGGTTGCCGACCCCCGCTTTAGGCGATAAAACGCTGGTAATCCTGTTTTTTACATGGGTTACATAATATTAATATCAGAGTTATTACACAGAACTCTCGTCTTTGTTTCCTGAAACTCGCTGGAAAACAGCTTTGGTTTAACGCGGACTGACTGCGGCCTCGTGAATCTGAGGAAACAGTTAATCATCAGCTTCCTGCCTCCTCTCACGTCACACATTACAGAATAAAAGATTGCAGATACAAAATGAGGAAAGAGTACACCCACTTATTAAATTAAAATAAAGCCCAATTTAAAATAGATAAAGTTTCAACTTTTTCGTTGGGATGTCTTCTAATGTTTACAAAGAATAATCTTTAAATGCTTTTAAAGATTATTACATTTCTGGATTTGTTGATTTAACATATGTTAAATAAGAAAAGCGTCCTTCCCTCTGAGTCGTTTCCTCCAAATCCGAGGCTAGAGTCATAACTCCTCATGGTTTCAGGTCGAGCTGCGTCTTCAAAAGTCCACAGTTTTGCAAATGTTTTTTTTACCCTTTAAACGCTTATTTTTTTTAACGTAGGGAGTTATGGAAGTACATAAGATTGCAAAGGTTGTGACTGCAAGGTTAAGCAATGAATAAACAAATAAAACCTTTACAAAAATTAATACAATAAAAAAACCAAACCCAAGTCTTTGCTGCCTTCTTAAATGCCCTCCCTTTTTTTACTAATTTTTTTCCCTTTTTCCCCAAAAAAAAAAAAAAAAAAAAAAAAAAAAAATTTTTCCGGGGGGGGGGGGCCACACCCCCCTCTCCCCCAAAAAATTAACTCTAAATTTTTAAAAAAAAAAATAAAAAAAAAAAAAATTTTATTTATTGTTTTTTCCCCCCCGCCCCCAGCGGGTAAGAATAAAAAAAAGAAAACCCCCCATAACCCCCCCCCTCCCCCCCCCTCTCCTTCCCCCCCAAACACCCACATTTTTTTTCCAAACAACAACAGGCTTTCAGCCTGATTTGGGTCCCCCACTTCTCCTCCTTTCCCCCCCCCACAAAAAAAAAAAAATTAAGCAGTTTTTCAGAGAAATGAAAAGAGTCCTGCTGGAACTAATGTTGTTGATGAAAGGCTCAACATTTTTCCACTTGACTGAATTTTGACTTTCATTTATTCATTTACAGTTTCTTGATGTTTTATAATCAGATGGTTGTTTGTGTTTGTTCATCTGGAATAACAGCTCTGTATGTTAGTTCTGTTATAGTCCAATGTTTGTTCTAGGGTTGGTCCAGGGACGTCCAGCCTTTAGGTTTAATCTGTTTTAGTTGTTTTTCTTACTGTCTGGAAGAGTTGACAGTAAATGGTAAAATGATTGGAAACGGAGCTTTTTTACCTCGAGCTCATGTGGACATCAGAACTAAGTGCAATTGTTTGTCATGTGTTTCTTATTCTTTTCCTGCTGCAACATTTAGACTTAAGTTTAACGCGATCAGATTAAACAACATTAAAAATAATACTTTCTTTTCATGTTTAATTACACAGTAGGAGTCTGTTATTATTGACCAAATGCAGTTTAATCATCATTAAACTATCATCATTCAGATTATCTGAATACTCGATACTATCTGTGTCGATATTTGCTCTGCCTGTGGGTCAGTCGGGACGGTAAAAGTTAAAAAACAAGGTGGAAATGATTTACTACCGTTTACATTATTGTATTGAACTGGGTCTAAGGACCTTTTAATATAAAAGAAAAGTTATGATAATGATATAATGTATGATACTTATACTAAATATGAACACATTTATGAAGCTTTTATAATATATATATATACTTTTTTGTGTACTTTGACATAATCTTTATTATTCATTATTTTCATATTTGATTTCAATAAACAGAAGAGGTCACGTGATTCTTATTCACTTCTAGAAGGGTTTCATTACAGTTGGGTTTCCTCAGTAGTTAGTATATATATAGTGGTATAGTACTACTGTAGTAGTAGTTTATAGTACTACTGTAGTAGTAGTTTATAGTACAGTAGTTTATAGTACTACTGTAGTAGTAGTTTATAGTACTACTGTAGTAGTTTCCTACTCCTTCTGTGACAGGCCAACTGTCACTGCAAACTTGTTGCTGCTGTGATTCTGGATAGTTTCCATTTTCGTCTGCCCCAGGCATTAGCCCACCCTACCTCCGATGACGGTTAGGGTGGATTCATCAGTAATTACTCCCACATCATACTCCTGCGCTGGGGCAAACCACACATGTTGGTGGAATCTCATCCACTACTGCTGCAGGTAAACCGAGGAGGGACAGGAACAGAGACAGAGATAGGGACATAGACAGAGACATAGACAGGGACAGAGACAGGGACAGAGACAGAGACATAGACATAGACAGGGACATAGACAGAGACATAGACAGGGACAGAGACATAGACAGAGACATAGACAGGGACATAGACAGAGACATAGACAGGGACAGAGACAGAGACAGAGACATAGACAGAGACATAGACAGGGACAGAGACAGAGACATAGACATAGACAGAGACATAGACAGGGACAGAGACAGAGACATAGACAGGGACAGAGACATAGACAGAGACATAGACAGGGACATAGACAGAGACATAGACAGGGACAGAGACATAGACAGAGACATAGACAGGGACAGAGACAGAGACATAGACAGGGACAGAGACAGAGACATAGACAGGGACATAGACAGAGACATAGACAGGGACAGAGACATAGACAGAGACATAGACAGGGACATAGACAGAGACATAGACAGGGACAGAGACATAGACAGAGACATAGACAGGGACATAGACAGAGACATAGACAGGGACAGAGACATAGACAGAGACATAGACAGGGACAGACAAAGAGACATAGACAGGGACAGAGACAGAGACATAGACAGGGACATAGACAGAGACATAGACAGGGACAGAGACATAGACAGAGACATAGACAGGGACATAGACAGAGACATAGACAGGGACAGGGACAGAGACATAGACAGAGACATAGACAGGGACAGAGACAGAGACATAGACAGGGACAGAGACATAGACAGAGACATAGACAGGGACATAGACAGAGACATAGACAGGGACAGAGACATAGACAGAGACATAGACAGGGACAGAGACAGAGACATAGACAGGGACAGAGACATAGACAGAGACATAGACAGGGACAGAGACAGAGACATAAAGGACAGGGACAGAGACAGAGACAGAGACATAGACAGGGACAGAGACATAGACAGAGACATAGACAGGTACTGAGACAGGGACAGAGACAGGGACAGAGACAGGGACAGGGACATAGACAGGGACAGAGACAGGGACAGAGACAGGGACAGGGACATAGACAGGGACAGAGACAGAGACATAGACAGGGACAGAGACATAGACAGAGACATAGACAGGTACTGAGACAGAGACAGGGACAGGGACATAGACAGAGACATAGACAGGGACAGAGACATAGACAGAGACAGGGACAGAGACATAGACAGAGACATAGACAGGTACTGAGACAGGGACAGGGACAGGGACATAGACAGGGACAGAGACAGGGACGGAGACATAGACAGAGACATAGACAGGTACTGAGACAGGGACAGGGACATAGACAGGGACAGAGACAGGGACAGAGACATAGACAGGGACAGAGACATAGACAGGGACAGAGACATAGACAGAGACATAGACAGGGACAGAGACATAGACAGAGACATAGACAGGGACAGAGACATAGACAGAGACATAGACAGGTACTGAGACAGGGACAGAGACAGGGACATAGACAGGGACAGAGACAGGGACAGAGACAAAGACTGGGACAGAGACAGAGACAGGGACAGAGATAGGGATAGAGACTGGGACAGAGACAGAGACAGAGTCTGGGACAGAGACTGTACATCTATTTGTGCTGAAGATATTTTTTGAAGAACTGGAGTAACTCCGTGGTTGTGACTAACCCTATAGCAGCTCATGTCATCTACAGTGCACTAGAATACAGGGAACTGCATGTATTCTATTAAACTTTTCCCAGACTGCCCCAGTGCACACACCTAGATACTTTTTGTATGTGTTTGATTGTGTGTCGTTTGCCTGGGCCATGAGGGGCTGAGTGCCTCTAAAGCCCCGACCCACACCAGAACTGGGCTAAACCCAAACCTCCACAAACCCTTCAAATACCTCTGGCTCTAAATTACTCTATTAACCTGTAATGTTTTAGATTATTATGATGTTGAGCAAATGTAGTTTTATAGGCTCCAGTTTTATAAAGCAGCCAGGTGTATAAATAATAACTGTGTGAAGTCGTTCATTATTCCTTCTTGTTCACAGATGTCTCTCTGAGTTTTACTCTTCGTCCTCTGGGTCCCATTCGTCTTCGGTGAGTCAGTGTCTCTCTTCAGGAGCAGCTCCTCAGTCACAGTCTGATGTCTGCTGTGTTTCTCTGAAGGTGTGTTCCAGGTGAAGGTGACCCGGAGCCTGTACGAGGCACCGGAGAACGGTTCACAATGGAGTGGACCTTTCCTCCAGGAGCAGACCTGACTCAGGTTCACGTCTGCTGTGAACATAACACCACACAGAACAACAGCAGACAGGTGTTTTTACAGGTTAACGGCGTCGAGGAACAAGAGGGACGAAAGATTTTTATTAAAATTAATTTTTATTAGTAATATAGAACTCATACATTTCTACTTTATGAATTATATTTTATTTTCAGTGTAAACTGTCTTCTTATATTAATATTAATTAATATTATTATTATTATTATATATTCCATGTTACTCACAGGCAGAATATGCTTTTGTCATAGGTTTTTTTTAGTACTAACAAGTTAAATTTTGGACCTATTCCTAAATCCACGAGTATAAATGGAAGTTACTTGCTCTGATAGTTTGTTTACAAATGGGAAAAGTGATTTGTTGTTGCTATGAGGAAGAGGAGGAGGAGAAAGGAGAGAAGGGCAGCACTGATGAAGGAGTCTGTGGAGACGTGAAGAGCTGCCACTGAGGTTCCTCCAGGTTTATCTCCACAAACGGGTCACTGGAGCAGATCGCTAAGGAGGGGGAAAAAAACAACTTTATTAACCATGGCTTACGTTCAATCATCCTTATGGAGTAAATAATAATAAACATCATGACATTTAGTAAAACAATCATATGTCATATTGTTGTTCAAAATGTATTAGTAAAGTGTCATCAGTCTTTTCTTTACAGATTGTGAGGATGTTGAAAATAAATTTGTGATATATCATGCCAGAACTTGAGAGGAAGGCCCCAGAGCTTTAGTCATACAGCCATTTTTAGCTGAGAATTATCAAAATACAAATAAATTAAACACAAGTAGGGTATAATTAATTTGTTCAAGCTGAAAAATGAGAATACTCGTTTTGTTGTGGTGGGGTTTTCTTAATTTAGTTGTCTAACTTTATAAAACGAACTTGGAAGTTGTCTGACGCAAAAAAAACAGTTTACCTTCATAATAAAAGCCTAACTTTCTAAGGTGGAAAAATAAATGTATTTGTGTAACATCTTTGTCTTTAGTGCTAACAATTAATGATATTACTTCACAATATATATTAAATAATAGCTATTAAATCAAATTGGGAATGCAAACATAATTTTTTCCCAGCCATTTATCCTTTGTGCTTTTACTTTGAAGGTAACTGGTCTTGTTTTGCGTCAACTTCCTTAAGTTAATTTTATGAACCCGCCACAGCTAGCATTTTCACGAACAATGAACAAACGGAAATGAATTATGCTTTATTTATCATCTTTTGTGTGGTAATATTTTCCATATATCACATATAAATATATTCACATGATTCAATACAGTTTTTTCCTAAATAAATTCGAAGTAGACGATTTTGTCTTTGTTTTAGGATAAGTAGCTTAAATATTTGGTTTTGCTAACTAGCTACCAGATGCTAACTTCCGTGTAGCTTACGTCTTGTCTTTCTGATATTAAAATAAAATTTAAAAAAAGAGTTAATAACTTATTAAACATGCTAAGTTATGTTTCTGTTTGGATGTTCATAGTTTAAATTAGCCAAGTCACGCTCAAAGTTGCCTTCCTTTATGTGTGATATTGTTTCGTACCACCTGATTTTAATTATTATTTTTTTTATCCCTTCAGCCTAAAGAAAATAATTTAATTCTGAACAAGCAAATTTTTTTTTTTTTTTTTATGATATTTTTTATTATATTTTTTATTGGTTTTGCCTTGTGGTTACGTGCGTATTTTTCTGATACACCATAATAATTCTTGTCTTTCTATTTGTCCTCACATGGATTATTGTTGTTCCCGTTCAGCTGCTCCTCTCCGGCAGAGTCGAGGAATAGGTCCGGGCTTGTGAACTGGTCCGATTGGTCCTTATCCGGTTCGGTCTGAGATGTGGGACTAGGGTCAGTGGACATTGTGGTCTGCAGCCCGTTGGTGTGGGGTTCGTCCTGTGAAACTAAGGAGAGGACATGGACAAAAGACACAAGAAGGTCAGTTTAACAAGATCTGTAGTGAGAGCAGGTGGAGGAAAATCTTAGTTTGAGTTTTGACCCTCTAAAGCTACTGTAGTTTGAGTTTTGACCCTCTAAAGCTGCTGTAGTTTGAGTTTTGACCCTCTAAAGCTACTGTAGTTGTAGTTTTGACCCTCTAAAGCTACTGTAGTTTGAGTTTTGACCCTCTAAAGCTGCTGTAGTTTGAGTTTTGACCCTCTAAAGCTACTGTAGTTGTAGTTTTGACCCTCTAAAGCTACTGTAGTTTGAGTTTTGACCCTCTAAAGCTGCTGTAGTTTGAGTTTTGACCCTCTAAAGCTACTGTAGTTGTAGTTTTGACCCTCTAAAGCTACTGTAGTTTGAGTTTTGACCCTCTAAAGCTGCTGTAGTTTGAGTTTTGACCCTCTAAAGCTACTGTAGTTGTAGTTTTGACCCTCTAAAGCTACTGTAGTTTGAGTTTTGACCCTCTAAAGCTACTGTAGTTTTAGTTTTGACCCTCTAAAGCTACTGTAGTTTGAGTTTTGACCCTCTAAAGCTTCTGTAGTTGTAGTTTTGACCCTCTAAAGCTGCTGTAGTTTGAGTTTTGACCCTCTAAAGCTTCTGTAGTTATAGTTTTGACCCTCTAAAGCTACTGTAGTTTGAGTTTTGACCCTCTAAAGCTGTTGTAGTTGTAGTTTTGACCCTCTAAAGCTGCTGTAGTTGTAGTTTTGACCCTCTAAAGCGCCTGTAGTTATAGTTTTGACCCTCTAAAGCTGCTGTAGTTGTAGTTTTGACCCTCTAAAGCTGCTGTAGTTTGAGTTTTGACCCTCTAAAGCTACTGTAGTTGTAGTTTTGACCCTGTGAAGTTATACCATGCTGTCACAAATTTTCTTTGCTTTAATAGACTTTTTACCGTGAACAATTATTCCATAATAGTAGCATTTATTTACAGTTGTGGTTGTGTTTTGGCCAGTACCTTCTCCATTGGGACCGTTCTCTTCGGTCAGTATTGTCGTGCCGTTTCCAGCTGGAGCCGTTGAAAGGCCAATTGTGTCGATTTGATGATCTGATAAAAACCGTGACAGTTAGATGAGACATATGTTGACTGTCTCCATGTAATTACTCAATTCTCCCTTTTTCCTGCGTTTTTAAGGAACAGCGCATTCATGGCTTGAATAATAAACAATATAATATACTACAGTGGAAAATTTAAGTTAAGCTCAGGTAAAATCTTGGTTTAGTCCTTGTTTTAGGCTTCATTCTGACCTGGTTTAGTCCTGGTTTAGGCCTCATTCTGACCTGGTTTAGTCCTGGTTTAGGCCTCATTCTGACCTGGTTTAGTCCTGGTTTAGGCCTCATTCAGACCTGGTTTAGTCCTGGTTTAGGCCTCATTCAGACCTGGTTTAGTCCTGGTTTAGACTTCATTCAGACCTGGTTTAGACTTCATTCTGACCTGGTTTAGTCCTGGTTTAGGCCTCATTCAGACCTGGTTTAGTCCTTGTTTTAGACTTCATTCAGACCTGGTTTAGTCCTTGTTTTAGACTTCATTCAGACCTGGTTTAGTCCTTGTTTTAGACTTCATTCAGACCTGGTTTAATCCTTTTTTTTGACTTCATTCAGACCTGGTTTAGTCCTTGTTTTAGACTACTTTTCATATTGTGAATTGTGCATATAAAGTTAGTTCACAAACACGTCTCTTTAATCGTTCCTGCTCGTACCCAGGTCGTCCAGGTAAACCGGTTCAAAGGTCCCGATCGGTTCGTTCAGACGGCTGGGACCCGGACGCTGGAGGTCAAAGGTGTAGGTCTAGACAAACAAATGAGCCAAATGTAAGTACAATACAGAAATACATCATAATAAAAGCGTCTTTAAAGTGCTCTTACCCGACTGACTCTCCTCAGGAAGAAGAGAATGACACACAGCGCAATGATCAGCAAAATAATCAACACCAGGAACACGTAACCTGCGTTTGGAGAAACAACTCGGGTAAATCTAGTCACACCACAGACTTAAAATGGCCACACAACCATTTATTTATGAGTAAAGACATTGAGAAATACTGACTCACGTTTGTTTTTAAAACTGAAAGTATGACACAGAAGTCTTACCCCAAGATGGACTGGTTTTGGTCCCAGCTGTTTCTAAAAATAAATACATGTAATCAGAAGTGAATATGTTCAGAGGCCTCTTGTGCCCTCTAGTGGAGAACATACACAATAGCATCCAGTTTGGCAGATGTCCTTTAGTCTAGGACAGTGTTGTCAAACTCAAAGTGGTGAGGATCGCCGTAGAAAATACGAATCATTTCCGAGCCCGAAGATGGTGACACTTGGAACGTTTGAGTTTTACAAAAGTTATCTTTAACATTTTATAGAAACTGGTTTAGATGTATTTGAACAGGTTTTAGTTGGATTTGGATAGGGTTTAGATGTATTTGAACAGGTTTTAGTTGGATTTGGATAGGGTTTAGATGTATTTGAACAGGTTTGAGTTGGATTTGAATAGGGTTTAGATGTATTTGAACAGATTTTATATTTTTTTATAGTAAAAACTGGCCTAAGATTTCATGAACAAATGAAATAAATCTGATTTAAATCCATCTAAAATCTGTTCAAATCCAACCTGTTTAAATCCAGTAAAAAACGTAGTGCCAAAAATATCACCTACTGGGCCCTGGGCCTTGAGTTTAGTCCTGGTTCAGACTTGATATAGTCCTGGTTTAGTCCCGCTTTAGTCCCGCTTTAGTCCTGGTTTAGTCCTGGTTCAGACTTGGTTTAGTCCCGGTTTAGTCCTGGTTCAGACTTGGTTTACTCCTGGTTTAGTCCTGGTTTAATCCTGGTTTAGACCTGGTTTAGTCCTGGTTCAGACTTGGTTTAGTCCCGGTTTAGTCCTGGTTTAGTCCTGGTTTACTCCTGGTTTAGTCCTGGTTTAATCCTGGTTTAGACCTGGTTTAGTCCTGGTTTAGACCTGGTTTAGTCCTGGTTTAGACCTGGTTTAATCCTGGTTTAGACCTGGTTTAGACCTGGTTTAGACCTGGTTTAGTCCTGGTTTAGACCTGGTTTAGACCTGGTTTAGTCCTGGTTGTATATTGTATAACAGAGTGTGATGTCAGAGTCAGAAACAGGAAACAGGAAGTACCTGTCGGCGCTAAGCTGGTGCCTGTTGCCGCGGTAACGAGCTCTGTTGTTTTCTCTGAAGCCGTCGTGGTGTTTCCTCCAGTTTCCTCCTGGTCTTCTCCACTGCTGTCGTCATCGTCTGTGTGGAGTCCATCGTCCTGTTAACGTCCACATGTTACACTGTTAAAAAAACTCAAATATTTACAGTGAAATAATGTTAGAATAGATAGTTGGCTTGTTTTAGACTCATTTAATTCTGGTTTAGTCCGAGGTTTGGGCCTGGTGTAGTCCTGGTCTAATCCTGGTTTAGACCTGGTTTAGTCCTGGTGTAGTCCTGGGTGTAGTCCTGGTGTAGACCTGGTTTAGTCCTAGGTTTGGGCCTGGTGTAGTCCTGGTTTAGTCCTGGTTTAGACCTGGTTTAGTCCGAGGTTTGGGCCTGGTGTAGTCCTGGTCTAATCCTGGTTTAGACCTGGTTTAGTCCGAGGTTTAGGCCTGGGTGTAGTCCTGGTTTAGACCTGGTTTAGTCCTGGTTTAGTCTTATATTTAGGCATGGGTGTAGTCCTGGTTTAGTCCCGGTTTAGTCCTGGTTTAGTCCCGGTTTAGTCCTGGTTTAGTTCTGGTTTTGTCTTATATTTAGGCATGGGTGTAGTCCTGGTGTAGTCCTGGGTGTAGTCCTGGTGTAGTCCTGGGTGTAGTCCTGGTGTAGTCCTGGTTTAGACCTGGTTTAGTCCTGGTTTAGTCTTATATTTAGGCATGGTTGTAGTCCTGGTTTAGACCTGGTTTAGTCCTGGTTTAGTCTTATATTTAGGCCTGGGTGTAGTCCTGGTTTAGTTCTGGTTTAGTCCCGGTTTAGTCCTGGTTTAGTCCTAGGTTTAGCCCTAGTTCAGTCCTGGTTCAGTCCTGGTTTAATCCCGGTTTAGACCTGGTTTAGTCCTGGTTTAGTCTTATATTTAGGCCTGGGTGTAGTCCTGGTTTAGTCCTGGTTTAGTCCTGGTTTAGTCTTATATTTAGGCCTGGGTGTAGTCCTGGTTTAGACCTGGTTTAGTCCTGGTTTAGTCTTATATTTAGGCATGGGTGTAGTCCTGGTTCAGTCCCGGTTTAATCCCGGTTTAGTCCTGGTTCAGTCCCGGTTTAGTCCCAGTTTAGTCCTGGTTTAGTCCTAGGTTTGGGCCTGGGTTTAGTCCTAGTTCAGTCCTGGTTTAGTCCTGGTTTAGTCCTGGTTTAGTCCTAGGTTTGGGCCTGGGTTTAGTCTTGGCTAATCCTGGTTTTACCCCAGGTCTAGTCTTGCTATGGCCCTCAGTTTGTCCTTGGTATAATCTTGTTTTTGTTCCTAGTTTTTTTTTTTTTTTTTTCTCACCGTTTGATGTTCCTCTGTTCACTCACTTTGAGTTCCATTAAAAAGATCAGTTTTATGTCCTTAACAAGCCCATCTTTGAAAGTATTAACACAGAATTCCCACCAAACCTTTTCTACAGTTGTTAAAAATAGACTTGTTGATATGAATCTGTTTTCTCTCAGTCGTAGCTTTAATAATTAAGTCATTTATTTTAAATTCTGTGTTTATTTGGGGCCCTCTGTTGGTCTGGTGCTGTATTGCTATTGTACTATAAAAATGCATGTAATGAAAGATGGTTAAACTCTGCAAAAATCACCCAAAATACAAATATAATAACTATTTTGAAGCGTTATACCGTTATCGCTGTTCTGTTTCCAGATGTGTTGTTCAGAATCGGAGACTCAGTGGACGTCAGATTTAAATCATAACCACTCTTCGATTCATTCAGAAAAGCCGTGTTGAATGACTCTGTTGTGTAGTTGTCTGAAAGAAAAATATTGGAATTAAGTTAATTTATTCATATATGTTCACATACTGTAAATATCGTGGCTCTTTACCCTGAAGTGAATTCTGAGTCCAGTTGTGATCCGTCGTTTGGTCTTGTCCTTTTGAAACGGAGAATAACGCGACGACGGCTGCAGAGAAACACGGAAACAGGGCAAAGGAAGCTCTTCAAATCATAAATATTCACATCACACAACAGTCGATAAAAGAGATTCAACAAACAAACCACAAGCAAACACTTCCCACGCACTTCAACAACTCATGACACTTTATTATCCTGTAAAGAGCATTTGGGGGTTTATTCTAGTCTCTATATCTTCTGTCTAGATCTGTTCTCTGTTTTAAATACAGTAAGTTACACTACAGTTCATTGTTTGTACACATTTTAATTTCAAATCCTGATTTTAACAAGCTCCGACATTAAGATTTATTTTAATAATTAAAGATAATTAATAATTTTTCAAATTTCAAGCATTACCTGATTTTCCTTTAGATTATATTTATGTACGAGCCTAAAATGATTTAGAGACAAGGCAGACTTTTGTGACCAGAACTGAACACACCACAGGGTTTCTGGCAATTGACATAAAAAAAAAAAAAAAAAAATGCAAATTGAGGCTTTTTATTTATTTATTTACTTTTTATTATTATGATTTTTTTCTTTGATTTTTTTTTTTTTTTTACAAATTTCACATCATCATAATTTAAGGTTGTAATATTATTTAGTGCAATTAACTAAGCTTAAAATTATTAAAAGAGTAATTTTTTAAAACATATTTGATTGAAAAAAATTGAAACTAGGCAATTTCTTTTAAAAATAGTGAAAACATGAAGATTTCTGGCATAGACTTTTTCCAATTTTTTCCCCAAATATCAAGAATGGGCTTTGCTTAACACTTTTGTTTAATACATTTAGAATACCCCTTAAACTATTAAATAAGTACGTTTCTGTAACATTTTTGGATGTAGAACTAGAGACAAGGAAGAACATTTGAATATTGTGACGAGAAGTGAATGCACCACAAGGCTTCTGGAACTGGAGACAGATGACTATTGAATTTTGGTTTGTTTCTTTTACAATCTAAACCAAATAAACTAGCACATTTTATTTCTAGCTTTAAGATTTCGACTTGAGATTAAATAAAAAGTAAAACACTGACGTAACATTTGTGCATAATGGAAGCATGTACTCACAAAGAATCCAGAAGCAGCTGTGTAACTTCATACTCGTCGATTTCCTTCAAAAACACCCCGAGACCATCGACGTAATTGTCCCTTTTTTTGGTCTTTTTTTGTATTAGTTCCTTTTTTTTAAGGCGCAAACCCGTTTCTCACTTCTTGTATTTTGAGTCTCAGCTTCAAACTAACTTTCTCTCTTTCCTCTCGAACGATCTCCACCACAAACCCCTCACACTTCCTCCCACTGCAGCGCTCAAAATGTCCTCTTCAAAAAGTTTACTCTGTTTTGTCTTGATTATACTGCTCTAATTCAAAATTCACACACACTTCGTCAAAATGAACTTTAAAACTATCAGACTGTTTGGTGACAGACCATAAATAACTTCAGTCTTTTTTTTTTTTTTTTATTAATTACAAAGAAAGAAACAAAAGATAAAAATAAACAAAGCAATCACAGACAAAAACAAAAATTACAATACAAGCTTAAGCAATGCACAACATTATATTTTAATTTTGATTTTAAGACAACAAACAAACAAATTTACAGTAACTGCAATACAAACTTCCCAAAAGCCCTTAGAACAGGGTCTTCAGGGTTCCCACAGGTGCTTGAAATCCTTGAAAATGCTTGAATTTTGATCTAGTGTTTTCAAGGTTGTAAAAGTCCTTGAATTTTGGATAAACTGCTTGAAAGTGCTTGAAATTCTAATTGTGTTGCTTTAATAATAATAAATCTCACAGAGTAATTTTCTTCTTAGAAAAAAAAATAAGTAAAGAAGACAAGTTTCATTTCTGAAGTCATTTTTTTTATGCCACAATGGATTTAAATGAGAAAAACTACATTCAGTATATGTATGTCAACATGTAATTTACTGCAGTCGTAAGGTGCTTGAAAAACATGAAAACACACCTTGAAAGTGCTTGAAAAGTGCTGGAATTTGAAGTTAGAAAAGATATAAGAACCCTGGGTGTTACATTACAGACTCTCTATCAGTTGTTCTAAATAAAACAATACAACAGCAAAACAAAGACTTTATAAAGACTCGTTTTGGTCCTGCAGAGTGTGCCTTCACCTCCTTTTGCTTCAGACCCCTGGTTTCTGCCCGATGACTTCCTGTTAGTCCCTTAATGTTTCAGATCTCGCCCCCGTCGCCTCGATGTGAGAGTCTCTGTCAGGAACTGAGTCACCGACCGCAGATGAACAGGATGAACCTCACTCACTTACAGTCGTGTTCATAATGACAGCCGTGTGTTTAAAAAAGAGAGGAAAGTTCATCGTACACGCTTAAAGGCCTTAGGAACTCTGCACGGTCTGTTCCAAATCAAAACATCAACAAAAAAGGATCAAATTTGTTGAAGAATAGCAGTGTGTGTGTTCATTTTATTCTATTTATTTTTTTTAACAGCCTAACTAACAAATTATTTAGCTTCAATGCTAAATCATACATTTCTATGCAGATGTTTTGTGGGTTTTATTTTCACTGTTGCTTTGTGTGTCAACTGAGGATTATCTATCATCCAATCAACAGACTGCAGTTTTAGCTCCACCTTTTGGAAAATGGACCACACACTTGCTAAAGCGTTACTTTTTGGAAACACTCTGACCCCTTTTGGTGATTAAAAACTTTGAGTCAGCAACAAGTCTTAAACATTTCCTCTGCTTCACAACCAACAGAGAATCCATTTTCTCTCATTACACCCCTTTTATCCAATCACAATATAAAAATGACTAACAAAAGGTAAAAAAGTGGACAAACAAACTTGATATTGCTTTTTTTTTTGCATTATTTGTTTATTTATTAAGATCAGGTGCTGTGTTGTCAACTGTTTATTTTGTAGAATAATCAGATGAAAGCTTGACACCAGAAACAGACAAAAAAATCTATATATTATTGAAAATGTGCCATAGTTTACAATCGGTAACACATTGATATATAGAGAGCTTTAATTATTCAATACATTTATACACTAATATGTGTATTATATGAAGACACAGAGGACCGAGAGACTGATGGAAAGTTGAACGTAGAAGCTGTGGTTGTCGGTGAAAAATGAAAAGGAGCCATTTTCGTCGTGGTATGGACCTGTCGGAGAAGAACAAAAAAACAATAAAAAACCTGGCGACAGAAACAGGTTCATATGGAGGATTTAAAAATACTGAGGTCCGAAAAGAAATGTATGCAGACTAACGTATATAAAAATCAAATAAAAAGTGTGCATTTTAAAATAGTAGTGTCCACTTTAACCGAAATATCGTGATACAACGATTCTGCAGACATTTAGTTACAGTAAATAATGAAATCTGTGAAATTGTAGAGGAAATATGGCCCTAGATTGATGGATTTTGTGCATTAATTTGATGAAATGACACAAACAACTGTTGTATAGATAAACCACAACATCCCTTTTCCTGTAAATACATTTTCTAAAGATAATAAAACACAATCCGATAACGATACAGTCAATATATTGTCCCACCTCGATTTGGGAGATAGAAATAATTAGTTGTAGCTTAAAAATAAGGTTAAAAATAAGGTTCATTCTGGACAAAATGTTATTATAATATAAATGTAAGTCCAGAGCTCACCTGGGTCATAGTTGTCTGGGTCCTGTCCACTGGAATATGACAAATCATCATCGTCAAAAATTGAGGCTTGATCTTCTGATAAAACGATTGAGGCAGCTGCAGTGACAAAAAAAGAAAAAGAGTTAATCGTATTTTGCTTTAACTTTTGTCGTAAATTCACATCGACGAGTGGCACCTCTATTAATACGTCTCTGGTGTATTTTTATTAGAGCGTCAATGTTTCCGTTATTTATGCAGCAGCTGGCCCTTGCTCTATGACAAATTTCTCACCAGGAAGACGAATAAAGAAAACCTTAGCTTTAGCTTTTTGAAAGTGGACCGCTCTGCTTTTAAATGATCTTTCTATTCAATAAAGGCTGAATATCTCTTGAAATATCCGATTCATTTATGTTTGCAGTCCATGAACATGCGTACAGTATAGTTAAGAGTCGTTCAGCAACATTAAACTCTTCGTTACTGATGCTCAAACTGAAAATACTATAATGTTCTTTCACTACGTTAAATTTAAATATATTTGAACGTTAATAAAAGCAGTGTTTCAGATAAGCTTCTCCTCAGGATGCACAGTGGTTAGAAGACAGGAAAACTTTACCTGTACATGGTTCGCTTCTTTAAATGCATTTCATTCAGTTCAAAAGCTATAAAACATCAAATTTTGTGTTTCAAGTTTGCTTCGAAACTCACCAACGGCCAAAAGTAAAAGGCACAGCTTCATCCTCAGCATCGTCTGAAGAAGAACCTGTTTCTCACTGATTATTTTTATAGTCTCTCACTTCACAGTCGGACAAACCGCAGAGTTATGTATCAGCTGACTCACTTCCTCATCTTAGATCTAAAACACAACCTAAAGCCTAAAACTGTGTACGTAGAGTGCACTATGTCAACAGAATTACCCTGAGATGCATAAAAAAGTAACCTATACTTTACGCAAACTGGAAACGTTGATGGAAAACACCATCGAGACCCTTCTTTAAAACACCAACACATTCACAAATCCTTAATAAAAGTAAATCCAAACATTAAAGTCACCTATTTTGCCTTTTCCATTTATTTTATTCGTTTGATTGATTTCTGCTTGTGTTAAAGTTCAAATATAGCACAATTTTATCAGTAGAGATGTGGACTTGATTCACAAATTTAATGACTTCTGACTTGAGAAAATGACTTGTAACTGGACTTGGACTTGAGCCTCTGGAAAGACTTGATGCTTCTCCAAAGGATTAAAAGAATGTTATTTGAAACAATTCATTTTTTAAACTAGTTTATGGAGAGTAAAGCCACGCGTAACTCGTAATGCGCTGCCTTCAAATGCACTCTGTAAAGTTTAGCGCTACGAGGCTTTACAACCAAAGGCAAAAATCATTATGGCAATACTTTTTTGAGTAAATATTCTATAGAAATACAAGCACTTGTCAGTCGTACTTGCTTTATAACATTTTGTTAAATAAATGTAGATTTAAAAGCTTGTATTGTTTAATTTTAACATAATATTATTGTTGTTTAAAAGACTCAAAAGGACTTGAAACCTTGAAGTATAGGACTTTGGACTTGAGGATAAAGACTTGCAAAACAGTGATGCTAGCTAAATAAGCTAACTAGGTGCAAGTTCCTTTTTCTGTTATAGTTCAGACTAAAAGAGGCAGACTCCAGGTGTCGCTGCAGTATTAAACGTTTACCTGAGACGTTACGATGGGATTGGTCCGAGTCGATGTCCCAGTACGGTCCTATTGGACTAATGTCATCCGGTATAAACAGGGACATGTTTTTGCTGCTGGAAAGTAATCGTTCTTCATCAGCGTCATCTTTATTTGGATGATTTCGGACATTAGCTTCTTTTGATGAAACGACCGAGGCAGCTGTTGTGAGAGAAAAAAAAGACGTGCAAATAAATGTCAAAAGATATGCTAAAAGCTGTGCTCTGATACGGTTTATTGGATGTTCAACCTGGCTTCCTGTTACATAGTGATGTAGATAAGTCACACAAGGCACTAGGGCTGTGCAAGTAATCAAGTTTCAATTTCAGCTCCTAA
>CM072165.1:151868-185882 GCA_036850595.1 Rhyacichthys aspro
CAAACCTGCCACAGTGTCAAACGGAATCGGAAAACTCTGAAGACGAGCTAAAAACTGCAACGATATTTTGCCTTTTCCAGAAGAGTCCTGTAGAGGCTAATAATGACTGGAATAAACATGTTCTACTTTTTCTAAACAGGATTTGTGCTCTGGAGCTTAGTTTTACTTCAGAAAACTGTCTCTGTGGAGCTTTTCCATTTTCATCTGTGGATATTTTTGTAAAAGCAAAAAATTATTGATCAAAAAGGTTGATTTCTTTGAGGCAGACCTTGAATATTCAGGCAGCATTAGCATATTTTTGTTGTAACGTTGTGTTGTTGCGTTTCAAAATCACAAAATGACACTGTTTTAACAAATTTAACACTTGTTTATTGTTTATGTAAAATACAGAAGAGAAGAGCAACAAAAACACTGATTACGTTTATTAAAATGAACTTATACAACAACATAAACAAGAGATAAGTCTTTTTAAGTTGGAGATGAGCCTTGTTTTATTGATTTGAACTGATGTTTGAATTTATGCTGCTTTTATCTCTTTATTTAGTTCTTTTTCATCAATTATCTCCTCCTCGTTAAACATTACGTGATTGAATTGACAGTATTTATCTGTGTTTTACGTTGTCTCCCTTTTCTCTGTTGATGCTTTTCTTTTTTCAGCTGTTTCTCTGTTAAAAGACATATTCAGCTGAAAATACACTTTATCTGCAGCTATTAAACTTCCTGGAACGTCATGTGACAAGTGTCGACCAATGGGAGCGCTCCTTTTTCTGAATAGAGGTTCTCATCTGTTACAATCCCTTAGAATAAACAGTAGATGGTATCATTAAGATCATTGTTTGTACAAAAACTGAATGAATCTGGTTGAATCTAAATGACGTTTATAGTTTCTTTGTGATTGTGTCCTGCTTCAGTTCCACTAAAGGAACATTTAGCCTTTATTTATGTCAGTAATGAACCGAGTGGAGACAGAGCCGTGTTTTCAGATCTGTATTCAGATCTCATGCTCGGCCCGATTGAATTAGCATTAGCATAGCTCCGGGGTTAGCGTCGGATCGCGTGGAGCTGAGCTGAAATTGAATTAAGCGGCGCCGTGAAGCGTAGCCTCCGTTAGCATATTTCTTCGTTTAGCGGTCGAGGCACATTGGGCAGAAATGAGATTAGCCCCAGAGACGCTCAGGAGCAGGTTGAACTGATGAAGAGGAGTGACCCCAACGTGTTACACCGAGTTCAGACTGTGGCTTTTACTGTTTAGTGTTGTTCTCTGGGTAGATTTATCCGTCTGTTGTCTTCAGGGCCACAGCTTAGATCACACAAAAGGATTTCTGACAGTTTTAGCTGAAAGTTTCCTCAACGGGACTGTTTAAACCCTGCTGGTATTCAAGGAAAGGTGGGCTACAGCTTGAGCAAGAGGTTAAAACCAAACTAAACCTGCTGTTTAGCTGTATTTGGTTTGTAACAAAACTGCTCCAACACTGTTAAAAGTGAAAAATGAGAACCCACCGCTGAATGTGACGCTGCAATCCACTTAGTTCAAGACAAACTCAAACAATACGTTAAATACTCCACTTTTTTGGTTAGAACAAGACAATTATCAAGTTACAAACTCTGATAATTGACTTTTTCTTTACAAAATGATGTCTGTTAAGGATAATATCTTAATAATGACATCTTGTAAGTCTCTTGTGATAGATTAGTAACAGTCCAAATGGTATTTTACACAGAACCGTCTTCAACAAATTGATTATTTAAGATGAAAACCCGTCGAACCTAAAGATGGCCGCTCCATTGGTCCCAACTTGCAGCAAAGGTGCTTTTCAGTGAATTTTTAAACTCCCAAATCTTGCAAGAATCCAGCTGCTGCACAAAATAAACACTAACTCCATTATGACGTGAAACGGATTGAATTTTTTACTGACTTGCAGCAGTTCGTTTCTGTCATGAACAAAACTTTGACCAACTCTTACCAAAATGTCGTGTTTTTGTAAACGAACCCGTAGACCCGCTCCCAGCTCTAAACCCGTGGCTTCATTCATAAACGTCGGCCTGAACGCGGCCCACGTGTTCGTCGGAGTCATGTTTGTTCAATGTTCTGAGACGTGTTTGTTGGCGCTGCCGTCCGCTGACCGCAGCTGAAACGCCGCCCACCGCCTCGGCGCTCGCTCAAACCTTACATAACGCTCTGATTCACTCGGTCCCACCTGAACCTGCCCCGGTTTATCAACACTGATCCGGATTAGCTCCCGTTGGTCCGCACGGCGCAGACGGGAGCTATTCTCCGGGGTTTTCGGCTCCTCTGATTGGTCGGTTGTTCGGTGATTTTTTTGCTGACTGTGGCTCGGTTAAACGCGTAAAGACGGGAGAGAGGAGAGGAAAGGGAAGAAAGGGAGAATGAAGAAGCAGTCTGCTGTAATTTAATGGAGCCAAGAGATGGGCTGCCTCATTAGCATACCGCTGCCATGGCAACAGGACACCAACCGGAGACGGCAGAGACGAGGATGTGAAATTATTAGGAAAGAAGGGAAGGAACAAGGAAGGAAGCAGCCTCCTAGAGTTGACTTTTAACACTATCTGTGCTTTTATCTGAGTCGATAAAGTAAATGGAATCATATCTTTGTGATAAAATAAGGGTTAAATAGCCGTGTATTGAAATAAATCTGTCTTATTTAGAGTTGAGTCAGAAACATGACACAGTTTTTCTGCTTCACAACAGTTTTTCTGGTAAAAAGAAATGTAATATTTATTGCTAAACTGAGCGAAAGTAGCCACAATTACTTTATTTTACAAACTTTGTACCAGATCTTAAACATCACTAAAGAAAAAGTCTTTTAAGGCCGTTATAATGAAACTGAGTTCGTTATTTTTATAATCTTCTGTGTCAATATATTGAGGGAAGTTGCACTGTGTTTGGTTTTACAGATTTTAGATGGATTTGAACAGGTTTTAGATGGATTTGAACAGGTTTTAGATAGATTTAAACAGGTTAAGTTGGATTTGAACTGGTTTTATGTGGATTTGAACAGGTTTTAGATGGATTTGAACAGGTTTTATGTGGATTTGAACAGGTTTCAGATGGATTTGAACAGGTTAAGTTGGATTTAAACAGGTTTTAGATTGATTGGAACAGGTTTTAGATAGATTTAAACAGGTTAAGTTGGATTTGAACAGGTTTTAGATAGATTTGAACAGGTTTCAGATGGATTTGAACCTGTTTTTCTAAAGCTGCTGCTGTTTGAACCATAAACAACACATTTTTTCTCTGAAGCTGGTTTTAGAAACAGGTCTCTGGACAGTTTTAAAGCTCGGGGACTAATTCTTCTGAGAAGCATTAATGTTGGTGACATTTACAATAATATCAGACTTTGTTGAGTTTGTGAGACACATTTTTCACAGAGTTTGGGAAAAAGCCGAACTGTGAGAAACGTCCAACACTTTTGTGACTGACAGCTCCTTCTGAACACTTCCCGGTGTCAAGGTGGATGTTTATTCTCTCCATTCGATTTAGAGGAAGCTCACTTTATTTAAGGGTAGTGCTCGATCACCGACTGTCCCGGGACGATTTACTGCATCCATCAATCAGACCAGACCTCAGAGTCAGGACACACGAGGAAGAGGGAGGAGGGTTTAAGGCCATTAGAATGAAGCTGAGGGGGTTATTTTGATGATTTTTAATGATTTAAGTTACATTGTGTTGCTTAAAAATTTGTCTGAGTTTACGTCACATTAGCTTCACTTTTTACAAAGACGGACACATTTGATGAAAGGAATATTGGCCGACAGTCAGATTTTATTCTTACTCCACAAGATGGATTTGAACATGTTTTAGATGGATTTGAACAGGTTTTAGATGGATTTGAATAGGTTTTAGTTGGATTTGAATAGGTTTTAGTTGGATTTGAACTTGTTTTAGATGGATTTAAACATGTTTTAGATGGATTTGAACAGGTTTTAGTTGGATTTGAACTTGTTTTAGATGGATTTGAACAGGTTTTAGATGGATTTGAACATGTTTTAGATGGATTTGAACAGGTTTTAGTTGGATTTGAACTTGTTTTAGATGGATTTGGACATGTTTTAGATGGATTTGGACATGTTTTAGATGGATTTGAACATGTTTTAGATGGATTTGAACAGGTTTTAGTTGGATTTGAACTTGTTTTAGATGGATTTAAACATGTTTTAGTTGGATTTGAACAGGTTTTAGATGGATTTGAACATGTTTTAGATGGATTTGAACATGTTTTAGATGGATTTGAACAGGTTTTAGTTGGATTTGAACTTGTTTTAGATGGATTTAAACATGTTTTAGTTGGATTTGAACAGGTTTTAGATGGATTTGAACATGTTTTAGATGGATTTGGACATGTTTTAGATGTATTTGAACATGTTTTAGATGTATTTGAACAGGTTTTAGATGGATTTGAACAGGTTTTAGTTGGATTTGAACTTGTTTTAGATGGATTTAAACATGTTTTAGATGGATTTGAACTGGTTTTAGTTGGATTTAAATAGATTTTAGATGGATTTGAACATGTTTGTATGAAGCTAAACAATACATTTATTTCTAAAGGGACATTTCCATTCTTACAGTGAAGTAGAGTCAGGTCAGTTCAGGGCAAAAAGGAAAGTGCCATAAACCCCAAAAAGCTTCTACTTTGGACCCGTTTGGCCTCTTACATCAGACTGGCCCAGTTTACAGAAAAGGTGAATCTAAACGCTGCAATTTGGACAAAAAACATCAAACGGACCTGTTTCGGTTTAAAACACGCTCCATTGTACACTTTGTAAATAAAAACATGACCCTGACGTCTGTCTCCTCCTTCGGTCTCTGTAAAGGTCAGACTCTTATCTCTCCGGGACGTCCTGACGCCGCCGGATGATTCATGAGCCTCTTGATAAATGTTTTAAAAGTCGTCCTAAAGTCACACCGTGGCCCAGATCTTTCCGAACGCCTCTGACTCTTTGTGTTTTCTCTGTTTTTTGTTTCAGTTCGTGGCTCAGCCGAACTGTCAGCAGCTCCTGGCGACGCTGTGGTACGACGGCTTCCCCGGATGGAGGCGGAGACACTGGGTCGTCAAACTGGTCACCTGCTTCATCATCGGACTGTTGTTCCCCGTCTTCTCTCTGGTACCCGCCTCTTTTAGCTCCGTCAACGCTCTTTGATTTCCAGCTTCAAGGTCGTGACGTCGTTTGGATTGATTAACGATGAACGGAGGAGGTCACGGCTCCGCTAACGAGGACTGAAGCTACACATCGATTTGGAAAAGCAGAACCAGCCACAGCAGGGCTTCTGTGCCACCAGAACAAGTGGCCGACTCCATCTTGAATCTTGTTGCCATAAGATTTAGCAAAAAGAAAAAGTTTGATTGGATTTTGAAGAAACATGAGCAAAATAATAGAATAATACAATGTTTTGTTTCTTGAATCCGACCAAAAATAGGATTAGACACAAAATAATCACTTGATAAATACAGTTATGTTACTTTTATGATGCTGTGGTTTAGTGAAGTGTTAGAAAATGAAATGAAAAGTGTCTGTGTGTGATGCACCGTGTGTTGTTTTTAATTATACTCAACCTGGTTTAATGGAGAGAGATAAAAATAATAAAGTAAACCTGCTCCGAGGGTAAAGCTGCTGCTACATTTAATTTATTAATAAAATAAATATTAATTAAAAAAAAAAAAAAAAAGAAATAGTGCATTTTTTAAGTTCGACAGCAAGAGAAAAAATATAAAATAAATAAATAAACATTGTAGTTTAAATTCATTTATTGCTCAAGGACAAAGTGGGTCATGTTTTTGGTGATGTTATGTACTGAATTTTCTACATTTTCTGAATTTTCAAGTCCATTATTTATAACAGAATGTTTCTAAACACAAGTAAATCTATTTCATTTATTTCAATTTAGTTTGCTTTTATTCTGTACACATATTATTTATTGGCTGTTGGCAGATACAGTTAGTAACCAATTTAACAGTAACAATGACGAAAAAAAGTAAATAAATTAAGAGCAGAAAATGTGCTTTTTCTTTAGATAAACCTATTTTTGAGATTGTTTGAGACCGTTTTGTTGTTACTTGAGTTGTTTTTACTAAATGTACATAATGTAGACATTTTAAATCACTTCAGAATGCTTTTTGAAACCATGATTTCCCTCCCGTCTCGTCCAGATCTACCTGTTGGCTCCTAAAAGTGCCCTGGGCCGGTTCATTAAGAAGCCCTTCATTAAGTTCATCTGCCACACGGCGTCGTACCTGACCTTCCTGTTCCTGCTGCTGCTGGCCTCGCAGCACATCGCCCGGACCAACCTCCACATGCAGGGCCCTCCTCCGACCATCGTGGAGTGGATGATCCTGCCCTGGGTCCTCGGTAAATCACACTTTCACTGCTGCTGCTCAGGTTAAAGACGGCTGCGTCTTCAGAAATAAAACCTTTAGGTAGAAACATGATGATGTGGATTTGGGACTTTGTTTAGACCATATCATTTTCACAGAAGACTTAAATCTGTCTAAAACCTGTTCAAATCTATCTGAAACCTGTTCAAATCCATCTAAACCTGTTTAAATCCATCTAAATCCTGTTTAAAACAAACTAAAACCTGTTCAAATCCATCTAAACCTGTTTAAATCCATCTACAGTTTGTTCAAATCCATCAAAAACCTGTTTAAATCCATCTAAAACCTGTTTAAATCCATCTAAACCTGTTTAAATCCATCTAAATCCTGTTTAAAACAAACTAAAACCTGCTCAAATCCATCTAAACCTGTTCAAATCCATCTAAAACCTGTTCAAATCCATCTAAAACCTGTTCAAATCCATCTAAACCTGTTCAAATCCATCTAAACATGTTCAAATCCATCTACAGTTTGTTCAAATCCATCAAAAACCTGTTTAAATCCATCTAAAACCTGTTTAAATCCATCTAAACCTGTTTAAATCCATCTAAATCCTGTTTAAAACAAACTAAAACCTGTTCAAATCCATCTAAACCTGTTCAAATCCATCTAAACATGTTCAAATCCATCTAAATCCTGTTTAAATCCATCTACAGTTTGTTCAAATCCATCAAAAACCTGTTTAAATCCATCTAAAACCTGTTTAAATCCATCTAAACCTGTTTAAATCCATCTAAATCCTGTTTAAAACAAACTAAAACATGTTCAAATCCATCTAAACCTGTTCAAATCCATCTAAACCTGTTCAAATCCATCTAAACATGTTCAAATCCAACTTCAACTATCCAAATCTATCTAAAATCTGTTTGAATCCTTCCAAAACTTGTTTAAATTCATCTACAGTCTGATCAAATCCAACTTAAAACTGTTAAAATCCAACTTCTAGTTATCCAAATCATTCTAAAACCTGTTTAAATCCAACTTCAACCTTTCCAAATCTATCTGAAACCTGTTCAAATCTATCCAAAACTTGTTTGAATCCATCTACACTTTGATCAAACCCATCTTAAACCTTATCAAATCCAACTTAAACATGTTAGAATCCAACTTCTAATCATCCAAATCCATCTAAAACCTGTTTAAATCCAACTTCTAATCATCCAAATCTATCTAAAACCTGTTTAAATCAATCTAAAACCTGTTCAAATCCATCAAAAACCTGTTCAAATCCATCTAAACCTGTTTAAATCCATCTAAAACCTGTTTAAATCCATCTAAAACCTGTTCAAATCCATCTAAACCTGTTTAAATCCATCTAAAACCTGTTTAAATCCATCTAAACCTGTTTAAATCCATCTAAATCCTGTTTAAAACAAACTAAAACCTGTTCAAATCCATCTAAACATGTTCAAATCCATCTAAATCCTGTTTAAATCCAACTTCAACTATCCAAATCTATCTAAAATCTGTTTGAATCCTTCCAAAACTTGTTTAAATTCATCTACAGTCTGATCAAATCCAACTTAAAACTGTTAAAATCCAACTTCTAGTTATCCAAATCATTCTAAAACCTGTTTAAATCCAACTTCAACCTTTCCAAATCTATCTGAAACCTGTTCAAATCTATCCAAAACTTGTTTAAATCCATCTACACTTTGATCAAACCCAACTTAAACCTTATCAAATCCAACTTAAACATGTTAGAATCCAACTTCTAATCATCCAAATCCATCTAAAACCTGTTTAAATCCAACTTAATCATCCAAATCTATCTAAAACCTGTTCAAATCCATCCCAAACTTGTTAAAATCCATCTAAACGAACTCGGATGCACAAAAACAGGGTAAATCCATGATTAAGATGACTTTTCTGATAGACTTTGTGCTAGAAACAAGGCTGAATACCAGAGAAAGTAGAACGAGGAGTCTCATAAACAAACATGTTACGTTGTCATTAGTTCATCAGTAGAAAATGTTGAAACCAAAAAAAATAGTTGAAAGTCCTAAAATTTAACTCCAAAGAGGGCCTCGTTTGATGAGAAAAAAGTGCCTGATTTCTTCTGATTTTAATCTTATTCAACAAGTGTAGTTTTTAGTTGGATTTAAGTAGTTTTTAGTTGGATTTGAACAGATTGTAGATGGATTTAAACAAGATTTTAGAGGGATTTGACAGGTTTTAGAACGATTTGGATAATTAGAAGTTGTATTGTAACAGGTTTAAGTTGGATTTGATCAGGTTGTAGCTTTATTTAAACAGGTTTTAGACAGATTCAAGTCTTCTGTTGGAGGCATAAATACATTTCCAAACAAAAGCCGAGGGCTGCGTTAAATCTCACTTTGACAAACACTGCCTCAGCCTCTTCGTAGACTTCATTATTTGAACCAGCGTCTGAATGAAGAAAAACCAATGTGAGTCTAATTTTAAGTCTTTGTGCATGAATTGTGTGAATATAAGTCCTTCCACAGAAACAGAGACCGTGTGATGTGGGTGTGCGTTGGTAAAAGCGAGTAGGAGGCGACTGTGGGGGCTGCAGAGTAAAGTGCCTGATTACGTCTTTATATTCTCGCTCAGAGCTGACACCAATCATTTCCAAATCAGAGCCATAGTATAGTCATCGAAAAAAACAAACCATCTGTCGCCTCGTCTTCAGAAACGCTTCAGAAACGCTGCAGAGATGTTTTGGAAGAGCAGAAAAACCACTTCAATTTCACTGATTCTATTCGACGAGAGTTAAACTTCTGGGAATGAATGTGACAAAAGGATAAAACAGCTGTATATTAACTAAGAAATGTATGAATATTTAACACATAAAGGTCTGAAAAGTCTCCAAATCAAAATGAAAATGGATCCTTAAATGTATGAAGCTCTGGGATGTTGAGGCTGGTTTCCTGTGGTTTGTGTTTCTCCAGGTTTTATTTGGGCAGAGATTAAAGAGATGTGGGACGGAGGCTTCACGGAGTACATCCACGACTGGTGGAACCTGATGGACTTCGCCATGAACTCCCTTTATCTGGCCACGATCTCACTCAAGATCGTGGCCTACGTCAAGGTGAGCAGGACTTAAAGCTCCACCTCATGTTTTCTTTACTCTCCTCCAAAAAAATAAAACCAGACCAGTTTCTCCTCCAAAATACTAATCCATTTGACCAAACTGAAGTTTAGAGTTTAGCGTTAGCTTAGCTGTGACTTCAGCGTCAGGACGACAATTATCTCCTCCTCGTTAAACATTATTGAATTGACAGTATTTATCTGTGTTTTACGTTGCCTCCCTTTTCTCTGTTGATGCTTTTCTTTTTTCAGCTGTTTCTCTGTTAAAAGACATATTCAGCTGAAAATACACTTTATCTGCAGCTATTCAACTTCCTGGAACGTCATGTGACAAGTGTCGACCAATGGGAGCGCTCCTTTTTGAATAGAGGTTCTCATCTATTACAATCCTTAAGAATAAACAGTAGATGGATCAGAAAGACAGTTTTTACAATAAACTATTTGGGTTTAAACCATTTTCAATTAGAATAAACAGTTTAATAGTTGGTCCAGTCTTCCTGGTTCCATATCCTCTCTTCGACAGGTGTTATGTGACTGATATAATCCTCCGTCATTGGCCCGGCCTTCACCTGTGTTCATGTTTTTTTGCCGGAGCCGGTGGGGTCTGTGTGGGCGGACCCTCGTCACTGACTCACAGCTGCTGCAGATGGACGCTCCGTCTGCCGCAGTTTCAGTCGGCTCCGCTCGCTCTTAATCAAAACATAAATCTTGCTCAAAGTGTCGCGGACGGCTCGACCGAGGACCTTTAACGTGATGAAAGTGAGAAATATTACAGCTTCAAAATCAAACACCTCTAATGATGAATGATCAGTCCATTTAAAGGTCAAAGGTTGAGTCTGAGGATATAAAGTAGTGTGTTTTTAATCCTTTTGTCCGTTCACTTTCTTCACAAACATTACTGGATTTAAGAGAGAAGAGAATATTTAATAAACTCTAACGAGACGCTGGTTAGACTCTGCTCATTGTGCTTTACTTATTAAAGGGACCTGGAGGAATAATTGACCTTGTGTAATAAACATCTGCTTCAGCAATAAAAACATCGCTGAATTTAGTCAGTGTGATGCGTTCAAGTGTCTTATTTGAGGAAATTGTTTGCACGACATTAAGTTTCAGTCTTTGTTTATATCCATTAGCACAAGTTAGCTCCTTTAGCAGCTGTCATCCACAAAATGACTCAAAAGCAACAGGAAAGAAGTGTCAAAAAACGAACGCAGGTCTCCTCTTTTTATCGGAAAGCACTGGATGTCGCTTTTTTGTCGCCTTTCGACCGGAAATTGAAACCAAAAGCAGCGAAATCCGTCATCGATTCCACTTTTTAAGGCTAGCAAAGAGAAAACGTCGCCTCAAACACAGTAACTTTTCCTTAAAATTCGTCTCAAATACAAACGAATTACGTAATCGTCCCAGAATGCATTGCGCAGGTCAAATAATGGCGACTTTGTAGGTCAAAAGAGGTAGTAAACGTTCAATTTTTAAAGTAGTTTTAGTAGTTTTCATGTGCAATTAACAATGAATTTTAATAGAAAAGGACAATAACAACATATTAAGGCCAAAAAGTACTAATAGTTGGGGTTTGTTTTAAAAATATCTGCTAAAAATCTGTAAAAATACTCAACTATAATGAATCGACCCTTGATATACTATAATAAATATATGTATACAAGTTAAAAATGAGGAGTTCAAGTCCAGTTTAGAGGCGTCTGAGTCCGTGTCGCGTCGTAATGTTACAGTTAATCAGGACAATTACATAAACCGAAGCAGAGTTGTGTTCCTCGTATCTTCTCTGTTAAATATTCATCTGAAATCCTTTGGAGAACGACTGCGTAGCGTGGTTTCTGCTGCATCACGGTGAACGAGGACTCTATAAATTAATGAGCGAGCATCTGTGCGTGTTCCCGGCCTCAGCGAGAGTCGGGCTGAATGATAATAGAGTCGAAAAGTCCTGCGTCGAGTGAACAGAGCGCGAGGAAACAGAATGACAAGGACAGAGGAAGGAAGGAAAGGAAAAGAAGAATGAAAGATGGAAGATCGAATCAAAGAGAATAAGAGACGAGGCTGGAAAATACTGCACGTTCATCTGAGTCGGAAGGTTTTGGAGAATGACATTTGATGATTTCTGAGAAAATGTAAAAAGACTTGAACCAAATGCTCAAGACTTCACTTGGACTTGAGTCTCTGAAAAGACGATGAAGATGAAGACGAAGATGATGCTTCTCCCAAAGATTAAAAGAATATTATTAGAAACAGTTCATTTTCGCAAATAGTTTACCAGATTGCACAGACGCTGCCTTCAAATGCTCTCTGTAAAACTCAGCGCTACAGGGCTTTACAACCAAAGGACACAAAGCAGACACACATTGTAAATGATTCACTAAAGCATAGAAAACATCAATAGGACAAGACTTTTTATGACTAAATATTCAACAGAAATACAAACACTTGTCAAATAAACTCACCTTGATTTTTTGTTAAATAAATACAGAAAGCTTACATTTAATTTAATTTTAACATAATATTAGTGTTGTTGAAAAGACTCAGAAGGACTTGAAACCTTGAAGTTTAGGACTTTGGACTTGACTTGGACTTGTGAGCCTTAGTCCAGTTTGTCCTGGTTTTGTCTGGGATTACATGGTCTGGTTTAGTCCAGTCTGGTCTGGTTTTGTCTGGGATTACATGGTCTGGTTTAGTCCAGTCTGGTCTGGTTTAGTCCAGATCCTTCTCAAACTGTTTCTGTTTTGAGACAAACTCAGTCCAAATATTGATTTAATTCAGAATTATCTTCTGTTTTTTCACTTTGTATTTTTTAAACTAATAAAAATAAACATACTTTACTTTTTACGTCGACATCTGCAGAAAACACATTGTACTTGAACAGTTGTGTCCCTCAATAACCCGGTCTGTCCTGTGTCCTTGTCCCGTGTCCTGGTCCTGGTCCTGGTCCTGGTCCTGGTCCTGGTCCTGGTCCCGTCCAGTACAACTCGTCCCGTCCCAGGGAGGAGTGGGAGATGTGGCACCCCACGCTCATCGCCGAGGCTCTGTTCGCCATCGCCAACATCTTCAGTTCTCTGAGGCTCATCTCTTTGTTCACGGCCAACTCTCACCTGGGACCTCTGCAGATCTCTCTGGGACGGATGCTGCTGGACATCCTCAAGTTCCTCTTCATTTATTGTCTCGTGAGTCTTCACTTTTATTTACTGTACAATGAAAACTAAGACTTTTATTCTCTCTGTGACCAGTGATTTTTGACACTTTAATTTTTATTATTTTCAGAAACATACACACACACCTTTGAGTTTAAGATTGTGTGTCATTTTCTCCATTTCAGAAATAATCTCTACTGTCTTTTTCTTTTTTGGTGAAGCTGGATATGACCATTTTATGTTATGGTTTTTTTGCTTGCGACAAGAATCACCTTCATCTTGTTTTTGAACCATGTTTGACACATTTCCAAAGTACAGCACCACAAAATAGTGAGGGATCCCAGGTTATTATAAAGCCTAGATCACAAAATACTAATACGTTACATTAAATGGAAGGTTAGAGCTGACCTTTGATCTGTGGAGTTTACTGTTGTAGACTGTAGTGATTCTGATCTATGTTTCATTTGCTGCTGTTTCTCTATTTTTATCTTTTTTGAGCTGTTTCTCTGTAAAATAAGACGTATTTCCAACAGAATAACCCATTTCCTTGGTTTATTTCCTTGTTCCTTCGTTGTTGACATCAGTGTCGACCAATGGGAGCGCTCCTTTTTACCTGAAGTGAGCTGTGATTGGACAAAATCCTGCTGTGGACTGATCATTCTCATCTATTAAAATCCTTCATTATAAAGACTAGATCACATCTTAAGGTCTCATTTTTTCACTAAATGCAGGAAAGAAATCAGGAAATGGACTTTTAAAATGGGATTTGTACCATCGTATCAGATTGGACTCCCCTCACGTCCCATAATTCCCTTCTCTCCGGGCGGTGTGCTGTGGTAATCATTCCCTCTGAGCCCGAGGCTGTGTTTATTCTGTGAGAGACACAGGTCTGTATCATGTAACTGTATCAGGAACAACTGATGAACAACAGCAGCCGCAGCAGAAAACAGCAGATAACACTCACTGTTTCACAAAAGAAGGTCGTCTGTGGTATTTTATGATCCAAACTCCAGATAGACACTGTTTTTATGGAACACCGATCACATGACCCTCTCTAAAACAAACTATAGGTCGTTTTATTTTACATTTTTATGGATTACAGTGCCTTAGGCGAGTGTTTGTAGTCAAGACCAAGACCAGAACCAAGACCAAGACCAGAGAGAACCAAGACCAAGACCAAGACTAGACTTTTAGGGACTGAAACTGAGCCAAGACCAAGACCAGTGTGTGATACATTGAAATAGATACTAATGAATAGGCATAAAATCAGAGTTAGTCCAGTTTTAGACCAGGTCCAGACTCATGGAGACAGAGTTAGTCCAGTCTTAGACCAGGTCCAGACTCAGGAGACAGAGTTAGTCCAGTCTTAGACCAGGTCCAGACTCATGGAGACAGAGTTAGTCCAGTCTAGACCAGGTCCAGACTCATGGAGACAGAGTTAGTCCAGTTATAGACCAGGTCCAGACTCAGGAGACAGAGTTAGTCCAGTCTTAGACCAGGTCCAGACTCATGGAGACAGAGTTAGTCCAGACTTAGACCAGGTCCAGACTCAGGAGACAGAGTTAGTCCAGTCTAGACCAGGTCCAGACTCATGGAGACAGAGTTAGTCCAGTCTTAGACCAGGTCCAGACTCATGAAGACAGAGTTAGTCCAGTCTTAGACCAGGTCCAGACTCATGGAGACAGAGTTAGTCCAGTCTTAGACCAGGTCCAGACTCATGGAGACAGTGTGTCCAGTCTTAGACCAGGTCCAGACTCAGGAGACAGAGTTAGTCCAGTTCTAGACCAGGTCCAGACTCATGGAGACAGAGTTAGTCCAGTTCTAGACCAGGTCTAGACTCATGGAGACAGAGTTAGTCCAGTTCTAGACCAGGTCCAGACTCAGGAGACAGAGTTAGTCCAGTCTTAGACCAGGTCCAGACTCATGGAGACAGAGTTTTGGACCTGTGCTTCCACATTAAAGACTGTACCGTTTAGAGAATGTCATAAAGTGGTATTTTGGATGTTTGTGGTGTTGTAATGGTTTATGTTCCCTGTGTTTTCTGTAGGTGCTGCTGGCGTTCGCTAACGGTCTGAACCAGTTGTATTTTTACTACGAGACGACGGCGGCAGAAGAACCCAACAACTGCAAAGGGATCCGCTGTGAACGACAGAACAACGCCTTCTCCACGTGAGTCTTTCCCTTAACAACTGTAAATAATAAAAATAAACTGACCACATTTACCTGATCCAGGCTCTGACACTGAAGTTATTAGAAAAAAAACAAAGTAAGGCCAGTCAATTTGAAAAACAAGGACTAAATATGGACTATTTCACCTTATCTTTCCATAAGTTGTAGTTTTGACCCTCTAAAGCTGCTGTAGTTGTAGTTTTGACCCTCTAAAGCTGCTGTAGTTGTAGTTTTGACCCTCTAAAGCTACTGTAGTTGTAGTTTTGACCCTCTAAAGCTACTGTAGTTGTAGTTTTGACCCTCTAAAGCTGTTGTAGTTTGAGTTGTGACCCTCTAAAGCTGCTGTAGTTTGAGTTGTGACCCTCTAAAGCTGCTGTAGTTGTAGTTTTGACCCTCTAAAGTTGCTGTAGTTTGAGTTTTGACCCTCTAAAGCTGCTGTAGTTGTAGTTTTGACCCTCTAAAGTTGCTGTAGTTTGAGTTTTGACCCTCTAAAGTTGCTGTAGTTTGAGTTTTGACCCTTTGCAGTGACCGTAGTTTTAGTTTTTGCTTCACATGAAAATTAAAACTGCTTCTTGGGTAAATTATATGACTTTTAATGAGAAAAAACACTCACGAATTCAAGAAAAAGCCCTTGAAAATGGTTTCCCTCTCTATTCAGAAAACATTCCTCACCGTGACGCTCCTTGTTTTGTTTTCGACGTCATGTTCTGTTCATCTCGAGCCTGAATCAGCCGGCGGCGATGCAAACGTCTATTTAAATGTGACCCAGATCGATGGCTGCATATTTTATTTGTGAAAGCCGTGATTCAAAGCCACACTCGACCTGTTCTCTCGCTGCTTCGAATAAACACGAGGAAACGGTCCAGAAAAGGTGCGGAATATTAACGCGCTGTTGTTTCCGTCGTGAATTTGCCGAGTCGCGGTGTTAGGGTCGAGTTACGGGACGAGCCGAGGCCCGAGTATCGACGAGCAGCGCCGTTTGTTTTAGATAATAGCCGTATTGATCAGAGATTGATTGTATTACAGTGAAGCGCCCTCAGGAATGATGACAACACAGTTTACCTCAATAAAAGCCAAAATATGACACAAATGGAAGAGCAGCGCAGCCTGGATCAATATGTTTGTAATTACACTCGACTTAATGACCACGTTCAAAGTGCGGCGTGGAGAAGACAGAGGACGGAGTCAGCACCATCTTCAGTTTGTTTTAACTTAATTTTCTGTCACGGAAAGATTTAATGGTGTTTCTGTCAGCTTTTACTTTGCTGTTTTGATGCTGACGCCTTAAATAGTGTTGATGTTGAACAGTTATGTGGATGTTGTTATGTTGACTAAAACCTGTTTAAATCTAACTAAAACATGTTTAAATCCAACTTAAACCTGTTCAAATCCCACCAAAATCTGTTAAAATCCAACTACAACCTGTTTAATTTCAACTAAAACTTGTTCAAATCCATCTTACATCAGTTTAAAGTCACTAAAACCTGTATATATCCAACTTAAAACTGTTGAAATCCATCTAAAGTCTAAAATGGAATCAAATCAGAAGAGACTGAGCTGTGAGTAAATGACTGATAGTAAATGCAGCTCAAGTCTTTTTTCCGATGACAGTGGAGTATCAATAGTATCATTTACATTTACAAACTGTGAGGGGTCTTTAAAAGCGCCGACGACGTCAACATCACTCCCTCGGTCTCTCGTCACACAGAGCTTTATTTCAACATCGTTTCCTGTTTGTGGCCCTCCTCCTCCTCTTCCTCTTCCTCTTCTTCTCACTCATCTGTACTTCACACTCTCTTAGCACTTCTAATGTGCCGGATCGTTCACACCCCTCTCTCTCGGCGCCGGGTGCAGGAATGTGTCGGAGTCGTCTCGTAGACAGAGCTGCAGTTGTTCTCCAAACGCACCTCCATCGCACCTTTCTCCTCCTGCAGAAAAAAACAAATCAGAGGCAGAATTTTTGTCCTGCTTCATTAAAAACATATACCGTCTTATCTCAGGTGTAAATAATGTTCAGTTTGAGCCACGACGACAGGAGCAAAGACAGTGAAGGATGGGTTTGTGCTAAAAAATAACAGTTATTGGTTCAAAAAAAGGCCTTAGTTGCACAAATAAACTTTAATTTAAACCGACAGTGTTGGAAAAAGTGTTCGAACCCCTTTAAAATTTGACACAATCTCAAATATTATCACGAAACCTGATGTAGACGCTTTAGTCTCTGTAGCGTTACTCCTGTCTGCTTCTCCAGACTCAGAGTGCAGCCGCAATTATCGACTAAGAATAAATTAGCTACGAAAGAATCAAACAGAACCACATTCGTAAAACACTGAAGAATCCCTTTAACTGCAAATGAAGGTGGTTAAATGATGCTGTTTGTACTAAATATAAATGAGTTCATTAACACGGAGCTAAAGACAACGGTGACGTCCACGTTTGTGTCTCTGCGCTGGTTTTTATCGACAGAACCTGCTCGTTGCCGTCTGGCCTCTGCTTCGTTGTCGAACACAAAGGCATCTCGGCTCCATACATCAGTGAATATTCACACGAGCACACGCCACACTGAATAAACGCCACTGAATAAACGCCGGCCCGTTGAATTTTTCATGCGGCGCAGATATAACACCCCGCAGACTCGTCTCTCTCCTTTCCTCTCTCCTTTCCTCTCTCCTTTCCTCTCTCCTTTCCTCTCTCTGCGATGTAGCGTCAGCCGCCAATTGTTCCTTCATCAAAAATTCAATAAGCTCTGTTGTAACTGAGGCTGTCACACAAACGCTGAGGAGTAAACAGGCTCGGGCCAAAAACACTACACCGCTGTGTGATAGCGACTGTGATATTTGTGTCAGGAACGCCATTTTCTACATGCAGCCTCTGAAACTGAAAACAAATCCAACTAAAAACTGTTCAAACCCAACTATAACCTGTTCAGATCCCAACAAAATCTGTTAAAATCCAACTAAAACCTGTTAAAATCCAACTTAAACCTGTTAAAATTCAACTAAAACCTGTTAAAATCCAACTTAAACCTGTTCAAATCCCACCAAAATCTGTCAAAATCCAACTACAACCCGTTTAATTTAAACTAAAACTTGTTCAAATCCATCTTACACCAGTTTAAAACCACTAAAACCTGTAAAAATCCAACTAAAACCTGTTCAAATCCATCTAAAACCTGTCAAAATCCAACTAAAACATGTTAAAATCCAACTATAACCTGTATATATCCAACTAAACCCTGTTCAAATCCAACTAAAACCTGTTCAAATCCATCTAAAACCTGTATATATCCAACTAAAACCTGTTCAAATCCATCTAAAACCTGTTCAAATCCATCTTAAGTCTAAAATGGAAGTAAAATGAAATAAAATCAGAAGAGACTAAGCTGTGTGAAACACCATTTTCTACATGCAGCCTCTGAAACTGAAAACAAATCCAACTAAAACCTGTTCAAACCCAACTATAACCTGTTCAAATCCCACCAAAATCTGTTAAAATCCAACTAAAACCTGTTTAATTTCAACTAAAACTTGTTCAAATCCATCTTACACCAGTTTAAAACCACTAAAACCTGTAAAAATATAACTAAAACCTGTTCAAATCCATCTTAAGTCTAAAATGGAAGTAAAATGGAATAAAATCAGAAGAGACTAATCTGTGTGAAACGCCATTTTCTACATCCAGCCTCTGAAACTGAAAACAAATTCAACTCAAACCTGTTCAAATCCCACCAAAATAACAGCAATAATAAATACATATAAAAACAGACTTTAACAGCAGTCGTTGAGATCTTCATTTGTGAATTATAATAATCCCAGTTGACGTCTCTCTGTCGCAGGTTGTTCGAGACCCTTCAGTCCCTGTTCTGGTCCATTTTCGGGCTCTTGAACCTGTACGTGACCAACGTGAAGGCGCGACACGAGTTCACGGAGTTCGTGGGGGCGACCATGTTCGGGACGTACAACGTGATCTCTCTGGTGGTGCTGCTCAACATGCTGATCGCCATGATGAACAACTCCTACCAACTCATCGCCGTGAGTCTCGACGCTCCCGGATACTCGGGTTTATTGTGCTGCAGGTCAAAGGTCGGACGCACTGAGCACGCTCCGGAGTCGGACGGTGACACGGAGTAACGCGAGGAAACAGAAAAACGTGAAGAAAATGGTTTAGAGACAGACTTAAAGGGTCACGGTGCTTCTGGAAATACTGTTTATTTGTTATTTTGGAAAGAACAAGCTTCTACTGTAGTTTATGATGTGTTCAGGTGCTTTCGGACAAAACAGTTTCAGAGTAAAGTGTTGTTCTTACTTTGTTCGTGACTTTCTTGTAAAGTCAGTATGTTATTGTTGATATTTGATATGAATTAAATGAAATATTAGCATTTATAGCTTTTAAACCAACCGTAGTTAATACATAGTTTAAGTTTGAACATATTGCAAGCCTTTTGTTTTTTACTATTTATGTGATATTAGAAAAAAGAATGAACAAGCACCTGACCAACACCTGGAAACTTATTAATTTAAACGTACTTATTCACTTTAGTACAATATTAAACCAGGAATATGACCCAAATCTATATCTGAGCATTCATTAGCATTTAGCACTTAGCATTAAGTCTTCATCTTCTGACAATGATTCATCCAAATATTATTTAATAAAAAATGGCAAAAACTACCAGTTCATTTTCGAACAGTGCTTTAAATTGAGCCATTTATTACATTTTTTTCTGTTTTTAAGTGTTTTTTAGCTCAGTCCAGTTTACAGAGATTTAAATATTGAAGCTAAATTTAAATAAACAAAGATATTTTAGAGACTTACACAGTGTTTTTGTCCAATTACAAACAGTTTATTTGTTCTTTTATGAATCTAATAAGCTTTAAGACTAGGGCTAAGCTTTTTTAATCAGAAAAAGACTTCAGAGGGTTAATACTGTCTCTGTTGTTTCCTGCGACGAGTGTTATTTCTGCGTTTCTTTGCTTCTTGTGCTCACGAAAAGGCCCAAAACTTTGTCTTTATCGCGTCTCATTCCCGTTTGCGTCCAGGACCACGCCGACATCGAGTGGAAGTTCGCTCGGACGAAGCTGTGGATGAGTTACTTCGACGAAGGCGGGACGCTGCCTCCTCCGTTCAACATCATCCCCAGCCCCAAGTCGGTGTGGTACCTGCTCATGTGGATCCACAACAAGCTCTGCCGACGAGGACAGCCCCCGGGAGAAGACCCCCACAAGTGTGAGAACCTCCGGGAGTTCACGGTGAGATCTGTGTCCAGGACCTACTCTCAACAGATTAGTGGAGACTGCAGAGAAAAGTCTTCAGTTTAGGGTTTTTTTACGGTGTTTTGAGTGAGGTGTAGTGAACAGAAAGGTTTGTATGTCATTCGGAGAGCTGTTGTGACCAGATTCGTCTCGATGAAAAAGGCCAAAAGGACATGTTCTGGTCTTGTGTAACAGGTCTCCAGGGTTTAGTCAGGATCCGTGTGTAAACAGTGAGATGAACTGTGAATAATTCCATCAGAGTCACTCAAATCTGCCTCAAATATACAGTAAAAACACGATTTAACCTTCTATCTGTCACTAATAACTGGAAAAAATGATTATATTTGTAAAATTTGAGTTTGTCTAGCAGCAGATTACTGTAAACGACAAAAAAATGATTAAAAAAAGGCAAACGACAAAGATAAAAGTCTTTAGTGACTTTGCAGTAACACATTATAGTAACTACACAATATTAATCAGTAGTTAAGTATTAATTAAGATGTAATTAACGATAAATCCATGACTAAACCACTTCTAGAATGAATTACCAGAGCCATGCCTCACAAATCTGACTCAAATATACAGTAAATACAGGATTTTAACTTTATCTGTCACAACAAACTGAAAATATATCTTTTGACTTGATTATAAACTGCATATATATTTTTTGTGTGCTATTTTTTGGTCAGTCTCAAATCTTCAGTGTTTCATCAGTTGCCAGAAGTACTTTTTAACTATTTTTGACGAAGCATACAGTGAAAATAAATAGTATTTCCAGTAAATTTCCCAAACTCTGTAAAAGTGAATATTAAATTTAATGTATATTTATATCAGGACGACCCTTTTAGGCAATTTTTGTTGTGATACTGGGCCTTATAAATAAAAATGAATTGAAAATTGAATATACAACAGGTTTAGTCATGGATTTATCATTAATTACGTATTTATTAATGCTTTACTACTGATTAATATTGTGTAGTCACTTCTAACATAAAGCACTGCTACAGACAGATTTACTTTTACTGCAATAATTATCGCCTGATTTACAAAAATAGTTCCACTCTTTAGATCAGCTTCCATTTTCAATTTGGTAAACAGCTTATTTTTTTCTTGAACAAACCAAAATCTACTTGATTGTGGTCAGCTTTTGTCTCATTTTGTTGAGTTTTTGGGATGTCAGGCTTTATTTTTAATCCAAACGATGAAATAAACGTCTGCACGGATCGTCGGGTTGAAACAAAAACAACCCCGAGGGAAAAAAGCCTCCATTTAAAAAGAAAACAGGACATGAGCTGCGCCCGGAGCCGTCGGTTTTCCGGAGAAGCGAGCGGTGGGCACACGGACGTCAGCTGTGAGAGGACATTGGCGGTAAACAGTGGCGATAAACAGGTTTAACAGCCCAGTCATCTGCAGCGGAGCGAGAGCAGTGCAGCTGGCTCCGGTCGCTCGGTTACATAAGACAAACAGACAAACAGCCCACAGACGAGCTAACGCTAACGCAGCCACACAAACCCCAGAAGAAGACGGGCCGAGGTGTTACCGTTGATTAAAACTCAGGAGTTAAACCGTGTTGTTGTGTGTTCGAGCTGCACCGATCCAAATGTATTCATGCAATCCCCAAAGAATATATTTTTGAATTAAAAAGATGGATTTCCCTTTGAGCCTTAGCTTTATTCTTGTAGCATCCAGTGTTAATGTTGACAGCAAATATTCATTTAGTTTTAGTCTGATCCTTCTTAGTTTTTGTCTAGTTTTAGTCGACTATATTTACAATAGATTAAGTCACAAAAATATAAAGAGTAATGTATTTTCTTCAGTAATAATGTCTCTAATGAAAGTAAACTAGTCCCAACCTGTTCCGGCTGGTATTCAGGTTCCAAGTGTTAACATATTTTATATTTAAAGTGGTTCTCTTTCCTCTTAGTCAAAGTTTTCTTCTCATTATTTTCTTTTATTTCGTTTTTGTTTTGTTTTCGGACACAAACATTATTCACCAACAAAATTAGCGCTGGTAGCATGTAGCGACCACAAAAGACACAAAAGAAATAAAACTTACAAAAACAATACAACAATTCACAATAGAACCAGCTCAGTCTTTCTTCCAGACGGAGTACGATGACCCTTGACCCCGACAGGCTTTTATAACTTCCAAAATGGTCGGATTTTGTAGTGTTTTTGTTTTTTTTGCAGTGTGCTTGCTTTCTGAGCTGCGTAACACAGAAGAAACAAACTTTTTTTGCTGTTTTTGCCAATAATTAACATCTGTGATTGATCCAGGACTAATAATAAAACACGAGAGGAGCCTAAACCAAAACAAAAAGGGAATTGTATGAATAATTCCAGCTGCTGGCAACATATGAACACTGTGTAATAATAATAAAAATGGATTAAACTCTTGATACGACTGATATGCTGTCCTGAACTGTCAAAAAAGTAAAAAAAAGCCAGGAAATTATTACTTAAAAAACGTGAGAGCCTGAAAAATGTCTCTTTTTTATGACTTTTATGGATTGGAGCAGCAGAATTCCTCCAAAAATAGAGCTCGGACAGAGACTGAAAGAGTAAAATATTGTTGAATACTTTGTTCTAGTTTTATAAGTCACTGTTTCACATTTTCTTCGATCAGTGTCGTTAACAGGTTCCATGTTGTTCTGTAGAAGTGTGTCAGTACAAACCTGACTTTAAAGAGTTTTGATTCAGTAAAATCAAGCCTCGAGGTTGAGTTAGAGCCGAATAAAACCTGATAGAACGAGACAGAGACTGACTGCGGTGTGAAAAATGCACTCAAATTAAAAAGATATGAACTTTTCTGAGCTGAACATCAAATCTGAATCTGATTTTTAAACTGATCCGAGAACTATTGACGTCTTCGTTTGGTTTTATTTAGTTTTAATCAATATCTGAACTTCACAGCTCCACAAATCAAGTTTAAATGATTGGTTTTGAAGTGTGTTTTTGTGTTTTTTTGCAGGAACGACACGCCGACAGTCTGATCCAGAACCAGCATTATCAGGTGAGTCTTACACTTCAGACAAATAAAAAACACAATACATCAGAAAAGGGCTTTTAACACAATCCATTTAGTCAAAGAAGTGTTTCGAGAGAATAAAATCAGTGGGTTATACTTCACCAGACGACATTTTCAGTCTTAGATTTGGCAGCAGGCTCTGGTTTTCATACTTGGCCGCGGTTCCGACTGAACGCCAGCGCTCGGTGTTTGGCAGCGGCTCGTTCGCTCCGATACCGAGCCTCTGTTTGTATTTTTGATTTATTTTTTTTGTTTTTTGAGGCAGGACTGACAGCCGGCCAGCGTCCCGGTTGGCGCTCGGAGAGGTGTCGTGTGGGAGGACGTCACTCCCACTGAGCACCAAATGTCGGTGAAATTCAGCGGCGCTCTTTAAATCAATAAGGGTCACTGCTGGAGATTTAATGAGACAGGGACACGTTAAATCTATTTTGTGAGTGACTGACGACTTTCTGAGACGCATACGCTTTTATTTTCTCATCGGTTTAACTTAAAAGTGAACATTTGTAGAAACTCAGAGCTCAGGAGTGAGTAAAATCACTTTGGCTCGGTCTTGTCTCGGTCTTAGCTCGGTCTTGTCTCGGTCTTGTCTCGGTCTTGTCTCGGTCTTGTCACGGTCTTAGCTCGGTCTTGTCTCGGTCTTGGCTCGGTCTTAGCTCGGTCTTGTCTCGGTCTTAGCTCGGTCTTGTCTCGGTCTTGTCTCGGTCTTGTCTCGGTCTTGTCTCGGTCTTGTCTCGGTCTTAGCTCGGTCTTGTCTCGGTCTTGTCTCGGTCTTAGCTCGGTCTTGTCTCGGTCTTGGCTCGGTCTTGTCTCGGTCTTGGCTCGGTCTTGTCTCGGTCTTGTCTCGGTCTTGTCTCGGTCTTGTCTCGGTCTTAGCTCGGTCTTGTCACGGTCTTAGCTCGGTCTTGTCTCGGTCTTAGCTCGGTCTTGTCTCGGTCTTAGCTCGGTCTTGTCACGGTCTTAGCTCGGTCTTAGCTCGGTCTTGTCTCGGTCTTAGCTCGGTCTTGTCTCGGTCTTGTCTCGGTCTTGTCTCGGTCTTGTCTCGGTCTTAGCTCGGTCTTGTCTCGGTCTTGTCTCGGTCTTAGCTCGGTCTTGTCTTGGTCTTGGCTCGGTCTTGTCTCGGTCTTAGCTCGGTCTTGTCTCGGTCTTGGCTCGGTCTTGTCTCGGTCTTGTCTCGGTCTTGTCTCGGTCTTGTCTCGGTCTTGTCTCGGTCTTGGCTCGGTCTTGTCTCGGTCTTGTCTCGGTCTTGTCCCGGTCTTGTCTCGGTCTTGTCCCGGTCTTGTCCCGGTCTTGTCTCGGTCTTGGCTCGGTCTTGTCTCGGTCTTGTCTCGGTCTTGGCTCGGTCTTGTCTCGGTCTTGTCTCGGTCTTGGCTCGGTCGTAGCTCGGTCTTAGCTCGGTCTTGTCCCGGTCTTGGCTCGGTCTTGTCCCGGTCTTGTCTCAGTCTTGTCTCGGTCTTGGCTCGGTCTTGGCTCGGTCTTAGCTCGGTCTTGTCTCGGTCTTGGCTCGGTCTTGGCTCGGTCTTAGCTCGGTCTTGGCTCGGTCTTAGCTCGGTCTTAGCTCGGTCTTGTCACGGTCTTGTCTCGGTCTTGTCTCGGTCTTGTCTCGGTCTTGGCTCGGTCTTGTCTCAGTCTTGTCTCGGTCTTGTCTCAGTCTTGTCTCGGTCTTGGCTCGGTCTTAGCTCGGTCTTGTCCCGGTCTTGGCTCGGTCTTGGCTCGGTCTTGTCTCGGTCTTGTCTCGGTCTTGTCTCGGTCTTGTCTCGGTCTTGTCTCGGTCTTGGCTCGGTCTTAGCTCGGTCTTGTCTCGGTCTTAGCTCGGTCTTGGCTTGGTCTTGTCTCGGTCTTGGCTCGGTCTTGGCTCGGTCTTGTCTCGGTCTTAGCTCGGTCTTTTCTCGGTCTTAGCTCGGTCTTTTCTCGGTCTTGGCTTGGTCTTGTCTCGGTCTCGTCTTGGTCTTGGCTCGGTCTTGGCTCGGTCTTGTCTCGGTCTTTTCTCGGTCTTGGCTTGGTCTTAGCTCGGTCTTGTCTCGGTCTCAGACGTTAAGACCAACCAAGACCAGAAACCTCACTAATTTCTTCTTCTTCTTCTTCTTCTTCTTTCTTCTTCTTCTTCTTCTTCTTCTTCTTCTTTCTTCTTCTTCTTCTTCTTCTTCTTCTTCTTCTTCTTCTTCTTCGTTAGCCCTTTAGATCTTTGAAAGTTAAATAGAGGCTGTATTTAATATCAGTTTAGTTCATAAATGTCATAAAACCCTTTGCTGTGCTCAGTTTGTCCTCTAAGGGCAGCCGTAGAAACAGGAAGAAGTCAAAGTGGTTCCATGGAGCTTGTTTTCAAGATAAACAAACTCAAACAGTGTTATTTGATGTGATTATACACTCTTAAAAACTTACTTTTGATGTGTACAGTTTGGTTCATTTTTATACCACCTTTTAAAAAATATACCTTTAAATTCATCTCACTGTTTTCTAAACCTCTTAATATTTTAATTTAAAAACATAAGTTGTCTTTATTAAATGTACAAGTTGCATTGCTTTGTTTTATTCATAGCATCTTGTCCTGTAAAAGTTGAATAACAAAAATGAGTCAAATTAGTTTTTTGAGAGTAACACTAGACACTGGTTTTATTGTTAGATAACACTGTGCAACTGAAGGATATTAAAATAGAAAGATTACAAAGAAAACCAAGGCTTTTGTCAATCCTAGCGTCTTAGGAATCATTTTAATGAAGAATGAATGACTGGGAGCCTCCACAGAAAACAGAGAAACATATTTTTACTGTTTCCATCACATTTAAGCCTCATTTAGGATGTGTTTAAAATAACGTCTCTGTAAAAAGCGTAAAAGCACATTATAGTCTAGTCTTTTCATTTAAAGACACTACGTTATCAAATAATGACGCACTTGTGCCTTTGGCTGAAAATGTAAATATATGTAAATGTGGGCTGTAACCGTGGCAACTGTCTCCAACAGGAAGTGATCCGTAACCTGGTGAAGCGCTACGTGGCGGCCATGATCCGCAGCGCCAAGACGGACGAGGGTCTGACGGAGGAGAACTTCAAGGTGAGGAGTGTAACAGTGGTCTCAACAATAAAAAAACACTGGAATATAAATGTAAACGTAAAAGCTCCAAATGAGAAAAAAGTCCACATGTACTTTTTAAAATGTGTAGCGTTGGTGTTGTGCTTCAAAAATGGTTAAAACCCAAATAGTTTATTGTAGTATTTAATAAAAACAGCTGAAAAATGAAAAGCATCAACAGAGAAAAGGGAGGCAACGTAAAACACAGATAAATACTGTCAATTCAATCACGTCATGTTTAACGAGGAGGAGATAATTGTCGTCCTGACGCTGAAGTCACAGCTAAGCTAACGCTAAACTCTAAACTTCAGTTTGGTCAAATGGATTAGTATTTTGTGGTTTTATTTTTTAATAAAAGAGTGCATTTATCTATTAATTTTCCCTCTGATTGGTTTTATGTGGATTTAAATATGTTCAGAGGCGGTTTTCTCCTTTTCAGTTTTAAATGTTGAACGTTAAATCCACAGAGACCACTTCTTTTGTTTAGAACAGAAGAGGAATAAGGTTACCTGCTTAGTACAGAACCACCACTGTGTTTTTCTCAAAGGTGTAGGTCTAGTTCAAAAGTGTCTTTGATCGATTCCGAGGCTCACACTCAACACTATCCTCTCGGCTTTTTTTTCTTTCCAAAATTCTCCACACTGACTTATCCGGAGCTGTTTTGGTCCCGGGTTGTCTTCGGAGCTCAGGCTGGGCTTTGAAGTGGAATAGTTCCTTTGGGCTTTTGAGCAAAAAAAACCCAAAACACAACATCAGGTGCACACGGCGGCGTTTCTGTCGAACTGAGAGTGTGTGGTTTTGGAGGACGCTGCAACAAAACGAAGAGTAAAACTAACATCAGCTGCAGCCAGAGTCTCGGGAGAAAAGCAACATTTGGACGCCATATGCTCAAGTTAAACAGATTCAAGAGCCTCCGATCGAGTTTTAAAGACACAAAGTCACACTGTTGGTTTTGTGATGCGTTACTGTTTGAGTTAAGATAAATGCAATCATTAAATCAAAACCTATGTTCACAGACTAAACTCTCACGTCTTGAAAGCTTAGATATGTCGTATTTTTCTTATTTAATGCCATATTTAACACATAAAAGCCTTTCTTTAATTCCCAAACCACAACAGCAACAACCACACATCAAACTGGCTGCTTTAGTTTATTTTAAAAACTAATCCTGATCCAGTTTCCATTTGGAAAATACGAATAAATTCCATCAAACTGAACTTTAGATCTTACACGACTTACTTTACATCCATTTTCTCTGTTTAGGTTTATCTTTTTTCTCTGTAGATCTAACGTTTGAAACCTATTCAGACAACAGCATCTTTCGATACGAAGCTGAAGCGAAATATAAAAAGGTTTATTTCGCGGCCCAGAATTTACTGGTGATAGATTTTCCATTTTCCACACGTCGTAAGTGGAGTTAAATTGTTATTGAGAGATGCCACTGAAGCCAAATCTAACTATTAATCTCTTTCTCTTGTGGCTCGTTGGTCTAGGGGTATGATTCTCGCTTAGGGTGCGAGAGGTCCCGGGTTCAAATCCCGGACGAGCCCTGACTTTAACAGAGTTACCTCCAGTTTAAAGATAATCATAATGGATGTGACCACTCAAACATTTCCTCTCTCTAATCCTGTCAGAGCTGCTGAGATTCTAAAACACTGTTGGTTTTAAGTGACGTGTCATTTCCCGGGTTGGTTCTATATTTATACAATCGTTCCTCAATTTGAAACTAATTTAAAACCTAGAACAAGCTGTTCCATGTTTCTCCAAGGAATCAATAAGAGTAAAAGTCCTCTGTGTTCCAGCAGCAGCAGAAATGTTAAGCTCCATCTTTTAGTAAATGTTCCTCAGTGTTAGAACTGCAGCCTAGAGTTCCCCCAGAAACAGCATTATTTCTATTTTATGTCATAATATCGCTTAAACAAGGCTAGAATTATTTTATTTTTTTTTTTTTCCAGAGAAATAAAGTGAAATGAAACTGTATCAAACACAAACCTAACAGTCATTTGTCATTTGTCTTGTTACTTCCTCCTGAATCAGTGTATTTTTTCATGTCGTAGCTAGATGCACAGTTCCACGTCTAATAACACTTTCATAGATCATTACTTTGTTGTTGAAAGAGGCCCATGACAAGCTTCAGCTGTTACTTTGATTGTTCACTTCATAAACAAGGCCCAGATTGATCGTTTTTATAGCACTAAGAGTTTTTGTGGAGTCAGTGATTTAATTAAAGCAACGGGCTCGTCCGGGATTTGAACCCGGGACCTCTCGCACCCAAAGCGAGAATCATACCCCTAGACCAACGAGCCATGACGTCAACAGTCCAAGGTGAAGGTTAGACACTTTTCTTTTGAATCAGAAAATGTTATGTTTGTCGTTAACCTTCGAGATTGGGTCGAGAAAGGATTATGAACAACATCTAACATTACGACTGTGAGCAGCAGAAATACACAACAGTGTTGTACATTTGTCTGAGGCTAAAGGTGAAGGACACTAAGGAAAACTGTTGGTCCTTGTCCTTGAACGAGACTAAACCAGATCTAAACCAGAGCTAAACCTGGACTAAACCTGGAATAAACAACAACAACTGTATCAGAGCTAAACCTGGACTAAACCTGGACTAAACCTGGACTAAACAACTGTATCAGAGCTAAACCTGGACTAAACCAAACTTAAACCTAACTCTTAAACCAAGGCTCTGTGTGTTTTCTACGAGTGGACGGGACAGAGACGGCAGCAGCTGCACCAGACTCTGAGTTTACTCTCGGTTTAGCCAGAAGCTAACGCTAGCTACACAACATTAACATCAGCCATATTTAATTTATTGACTTCAGTTTCTTTGTTTCTGATGTGTTTTCTCACATCAAGACAAATATACTGTTTGTAAGAAAGTCCACAGACGCTAACTTTAGATCATTTAAAAGTTAAAGTTTAAGATGAAGACCCTTTACCTGGAACATAACCGTTAAACAGTGAAAAGAACGTCATGAAAATGTGAGAAAACGTAAAGATTTCCTGATTTCCTACAAATTCAGAACAATCCTAATTCGGTAACGTGTCCCATTTTGTATCATTTTGTTTTTATTGTGTCTTTCTTCTTGTTTCTGTCACGTCTGGTCTAATATTCCCTCTTGGTTCTTACCCATTCCACTTTTATCTTCTGGAGAAGGTCTGGGAACCCTTTGCTCAGTTTCTATCCACTGTCCCAGATCTGTCTTTCTTTAAAGGAATAACTCCAGCCTCTCACTTCAGACGTTGGCTTCAGTAAACCATGACTCAGCTGATTCTTCTGTCTCCAAAGAAAATATGATGAGTCACAGTTATCTGTCATTTTCATGTTTAGTTTTCTGTTTTATTTAGACGTCTTTTCTTTTACATCAATGAGTTCTTCTTAAATTTCTCCCTGTGTTTCCCGACGTTCTTGTTTCCTGCTCATTTCAAAGTAATTTCTATTTTTCCGCCTCATCATCAGTGACATTATGTTTGATGTTGTTTGCTGTCATCCATTTATGGCCTGATTTATTGAAAGTTAATGGAAAATGACGAGAAAAAGACGTCTGGCAGATTTTTTTTTGACACCTTTTCCTTTTATTTTAAGAGTTTGTTGTGGTTTGTTTGTCTAGGAGCATGATTTTTTGCTTTCGGTACAAAATGTCCTTGGTTTAAATCCTGTTTGAGCCTCTTAAATTATATTTGTGGAACTCAGTTGTGTTGATTTCAGTTTGACTCAACGCTAAACTAAATCACAAATGAAGATGGTCCTCGGATCATGAACCTAAAGGGAAATGAACAGGTTGAAATGTTCCCAATTAGGCCTTGAATCTCACCTTTTATGTTCTTTTATGTGTGGCTCGTTGGTCTAGGGGTATGATTCTCGCTTCGGGTGTGAGAGGTCCCGGGTTCAAATCCCGGACGAGCCCTCAACTTTAAGTAAGGCATTAAGCTCTGAAAGTCCTAAATTAAAAGAGAAATATGAAATAACATCACTTCTTCATTAAACAAAAGGTGAAAAGAACTAATGAACCCTTAAAAAGTCCATAAATCTGACACTAAACACCATTTGTGTAGCTTCAAAACGCAAGGACTTTCTTCCTACTTTAACAGAGATAAGGTTAGTTTCAGAAGGTGACCACACGCCTTAAACCTGTTAGTTTTAATTAATAGATGAGACTAACTTAATGTAAATGACTCTAAAAAGCTCCATGTCTGTATGAGTATTAAAAGGGCAAGTAACTGCAGTCTGTGAGACCGGGATTTGAACCTATTACTTTCCTTTTTTATCCTTCTGTGTAATAGTGAGGATTTGTCTCACCCATATTCAGTTTCAGTCAGCTTTGTGTCCTATTTAAGCAAAAAAAAAAAAAGTCTTTCATGCTACAATAAAAAGATAAAAAGGGGCTGCAGATTTGTCAGATTAAAGGAAAAAGTCCTCATGGTACTTTGTGTTTTCTCTCAGGAACTGAAGCAGGACATCTCCAGTTTCCGATACGAAGTCTTGGATCTTTTGGGGAACCGTCGACCTCCGCGACGCCACTACTCTTCCTCCAGCGAGACGACGAGAGACGACGGGAACACGGCTTCGGAAGACGACAGCGAATCTGGAGACGGCGGTGGCGGCGGAGGAGGAGGTGGAGGAGGAGAAAAGGGGCAGAAATCATCAAAAGGCGTGAGCTTCATGGTTCCACTGGAGGAAGAAGCCGGACCCGGAGCCACTCTGGGGGTTTCGGCTTTGGTCCGATCCATTTCTGGGATGCCATCGATGGAGAACGAAGGCAGCCAAGAGGAGGGCGTGGGCTGGGGGCTGGAAGAGGAGGACGAAGACGGAAAACCGAAAAGCAACGGGTTGAAAACCAACGTCATTTCAGCGTCTTCTGCGACCGTCCTGGCGTCGAGTTCGTTTTCGTCGTCTCTGGCTCGAGCCCGAAGTCGACTGCATCGTATTTCGGCTCCGAGCGCCAAGACGGACTCCTTCAAGCGCTTGTCGTATCTGTTTTCTCGCTCCAAACGTAAAGCCCCTCCGGTTCCGTTACCCCTCCAGACCTCCCCGACCTACACCATCTCGGACGGGCTCCTGCGGCCGCCGGCAGCCGCGGTCACGCCGACCGGACACGTCACGCGGAGCGAGACCCATTTAAACGAAGTGGGCCGCTCGGCGGATAACCCGTCGTTCTCCCCCCGGAGGACGAACGGCCGGGACTCGCTGCTGGCCCTGCCCCTGCCGCCCCCCTGCCCCTGCCAATCCCTGCACTGCGCTTCCAACATGTCCGAATCCAGCTCGCGCCTCCTGGACTCCAGCGAGGACGTTTTCCAGGGAGGACTGGGCGGGTCCGGAGAGCCGGGGCTGGACTCGGGGGGGAGGGTGATGGTGATGGGCGGCTGGGTGGGACCCTGCGACGATGTCATAGAGGACAGCTGCGAGGTCATAGAGGACTCGGTCACGACGCAGCTATAGGACGACGCCGCTGTTTCTGTTTGTTCGTTTGCAAAATGGAATGCGTTCTCACAGAGAGACTCAGAGAGAGAGGAGGGACGAGCCGGGACGAGCCGGGACGAGCCGGGACGAGCCGGGACGAGCCGGGACGCGGTGGACGCTCAGGATTCAAGATGGACGCTTTTGGAAGAGTTTGGTAAAGGCAGTTTGATGTCATCTGTTGGGTCTGAAACAGCTCCTGACTCCATTAACTGAGCTTCTTATAAAACGATCTGAGGTCCAGATCTTATTGTTATATTAAACTAGTGAGAGTTGAGTAGATATTACAAGATTTATTCATTAATCTGTGAAAAACTGGACGAACTAACATTGATCCTGATGGATTTTGGCCTTTTTCTTCCAAATGAATCTTGTTCTGTGTCATTTTCCTCAGAATTTTGACTCTTTAACAGTTTGTTTCTGTCCTTTCATAAGGTTTAGGCCATTCTAGAGTTACTGTAGATGAATGCACTTATAGTTTGTTTATTCACAAAGGACAATAGTTCCCATCTCTCACATTTTTACATAAGACTTTTGTGAAATAGAACGCCCAACAAAAATACAAAACAACATACGTGAAAAAACAATAAGATTTACATAAAACACATTGATCTTTCAAGTCTTTAGGTCCTCAACGACACAAGCTCCAAGATAATGATGATGAAGATAATAATCCTCAGTTTAATAATGTGGAATAATGAGACATATTTTAACAACAACTGGTTCTTTAAGGTCTTTTTAAAAACAAACAAATGCAAAGATTGAGACAATTTTATAGTTTTGTCCAGTTCCTTCCAGATCTTTATTTGTTCTGTTAAATCTATTATGAAATCAGGGCTCCGTTCCTGACTCTAAACCTGTCATTTAGCTGCTTCTAGACACACTTTGAGTTCTTACGACAACCATGTTTTAAAATCTCTTAAACCTTTCCACTCTTCTATATTTAAGAGCCACTCAGAGATAAATAGTGATTGTTCACAGCTGGTAAAGGTTTGACTGGCTTCTGTTTAGTTTCAAGACAAACTGGACTGAACTCGAATCAAAGTTTGAGGTAAAAACCATGCATTCTTTAACTATTTTAATCAGCATTTCTAAAAATAAAAGCGTATTTTCATTGTCAACAACAAAAGTGAGACTAAATTTACTGTTTGTAAATGTGTCTTTGTTTATTTGGGAATATATTCAGCGTCTTCGTCCCAGTTTAAGCATGAAAGACACATTTTAAAGCATCATCGAAGCTCATTTTAAAAAACTAAACAAGGTCAAAGAGTAACTTGACTCAAAAACATCACTGACGGAGGTTCATCTTTACTTCTTGGCCTCGTCTTCTCTCTTTTCTTTATTATTTTGATGGAAATCACTTTTGGAACAAACACGGTGACATCCTGCTGCCTTTGAAGCTCTAACCGGAACAAAGCCCTGGATATTCACAGATTCAGGACGAGGAGTGGATTTATAAAGATCTACCGACATCGACTCTCCAACGTTTGTTCATTTTTTCCCTTTAACTGGAATTTGCATCGAATGGGATTAAACCTTCACAAATGAATGGAAATAAAACAGACTCTCTCTTCCTCTTCTTCCCCCACTTTTTACCTTCATCCAAATGGAATGAACCTATTATAAAACGGGGTTTCGAATCGCTGCTTCCCAAAAATAAAGTGGGAATGAATGGGAACAGCATGGATCCGCTCTGCACCCTCTCTCTCTGCACCAATAAAGGGCCAAGGAACTTTATTTTATCCTAATAACACTTATTCTAGTAATAATTATAACGCTAATAATAATAATAATAATAAGAGACTTACAATAATTTATTTCATTTTGTTTTTTAAAGACTGTCTTTGCTTCTATTTGAGTTGCCTCTGATATTCTGGCTTCTCGTTCAGCTCTTCCTAAATAAGTACACTTTAAACTGATACGGGATAAGAAAAGGTTTGAAGAGAGAAAAAGGGAAAGAATGTGCGTCTATGTGCCTCCTTCAGACCTGACATTAAAATCAGAACAATTAGATTAGGTTTTCAGCTCAAAAGCAGCGTGCCGTTGTATTTAAGGGTCTCGGGATGAAACTTTCACATCAACCATCGTCAACAGGACGAGAAAAGAAAACATTTAAGGTGTTTTAGTTTAATTTTAGTCATTTAAAACATTTATACCAACTGTTTTCACTTTAATAACTTGATAATTTGACTAGTTTTTGTCCATTTAGACTTATTTACTAAGTTGTTTATTTATTTCCGTCTGTATTTAGAGGTTTATGTTCACTTCTTATGTTTTGAATAGTCTTCCTTTTCTTGAAGCGCTGCTAATAACTGCTGCTGTGACTGGATTTAAACACAACATTAACATTTATGACTCCATCTTCCTTGTTTTTTGGTTTAGAAGGTTCCGTCTTGGGGAGTTTTCACAAAATGATTCTATTATTTGTGATGAAACAGAAGGTTCTGAGGTATC
>CM072165.1:185982-207489 GCA_036850595.1 Rhyacichthys aspro
AAACTGGTTGATCTCTGCCTTTTTTGTTAAAATAGGTTAAATATTCATGTACTTTGTAGGTGACATCCTCAGGTTACAAAGGTTAAAATGTGCTTAGAGCGGCTATAGCTAATGCAAGACAATATTAGGAAATTTCAGTCAATTCATTTGGATATAATTAGACTCCTTTAAAGTAGTTCACTATTTACATTAACGTGTTCAAAGCTAATGAGAAAAACACTTTACTTTAATGACTTTTCCATTTTCAGATGTTTTTTCATGGATTGGTTTTAACGATGATTTGAAAGCAGCCACACCAGGTTTTCCCTTGAAACCTTTTCTCTTTTTCCAATAAACTTCAAAGTGACATTAAAAACAAGTTTGTATTTACGTCGAACAAAGGCAAATGACAGAAAAACATATGTTAAAGTCAGTAATGTTTGGTTATTTACTGCAGACGTTTTGTTTTTTTAATTTCAAAAGCAAACCTTAGTCGTTCTAAACCAAACATCTTTGTCATCCGTCGTCTTGTCTCTGTTCTTGTTCTCCTCATTTAAATTCCCGTCGTGAAAAGCTCCATCTGTGCCGACTGCTAATGCGTCTCCTCTCGACTCTGGTGATTGCTGTCATTCATCAAAAAGTTACACAAAGCTCACAGTTTTCTTGTCGGAGATCATTTGTTTACTTCGCCTTGTAGGCTTTCCTCTCGGAGCTAGACGCTGCGTTTAGGTGTTTATGTGCAACGAAACCGCGAGGATGTACCGGAATAAAAAGAACAACAATAAAACGCATCTAAAAAAGGCAGAGTCTAAAAAGATGTTAAAGAAATTCAGAGACAGGTGTTAATCACAAAACTAACTGCTGCATATTTCTCTGAATCAATAAAAAAGTAAAAAGTGTTGGTGATAAATGTTCTCTTGAAATAGCAGCTTGACTCAATCAATATTTTTGTTCTGTTGAAATCTTCTAAACATAACAAAAAGCACATTTTTGGTTTATTTAGCTGCCATTAAAAGTCTTTGCATTGAAACTTTGCATAAAATACACTTGAATTATAAATCTTTACATAATTACACTGCAATAAATGCTTCAAAATAGTCTAGAAAAAAGCTGTCATTCTAAAACTGTCTGTAGTAAAAAGTCATCTTCTGAATTATTTGTTGTTGGGTAAAAGATGTTAATTTGGTCCAAAACACAACTAAAAGACATTTTACGCTGGACAGAGTTTGAGTTGTTGTGGCTGGATGCCTCATATTTGGTAACAACATGGTTTAGTTTAAAATCTGGACGAAAACTAATTTAAAAAACTCATCTTCACTAATTGTCATCATAGTTTTCATCAACATTATTTTGCAAAATGAATAATAATAAAAAAGTAATTAATGAGAAGGAAAACTCAAAAAATGAAAAAAACAAAAAACAAAAATAAACAGAGACTAAATCCAATAATTTGTGATGTTAGGCTCATCATTTTTTTATATTTTTACATCTAAACATAAACACTAAACAGTTTAAAATATATAATCTTTCAACACTTCTGGTTTTTGAGAATGTAAAGCTAGAATTAACCAGTTTTAGTTGGAAGCTGGATTGTGTTTGTGTTGTTTTTATTGTTTTATTTCTGACTACTGGTTAATTCTAAATCCTACAGCATCATCTTTAAACAGAGATTGTTTTATGTTCAGAGCTATTTTTAAATGAAATCTTTGGATGTGTTCCCAACAGAGTATTGTGTAAAAATGTTTGAGGAAAGGAAAGTGAAGGCAGTATTTTCATGTTTTGTTTCCTGCGTAGCTCATTATGGCTCAGATATTTCAACATAGTTTTAATCTGTGAATCAAAGGAAACAAAATATGTGAAATAAACAGAGGTTGGCACCAAATAGAGGCTGAAAAACACATAGAGTTTCATGAAATCCTTATGATTCTGTGATTTAATCAACTTAAACGCATTGATTCAGGTGTAATTGTCTTAAAAATGCGTTAAAAAAAGCCCTCTCTGCTTGTTCTCGGCCTGTTTTCTTTCCCTGTGCCTTGTTTTACTGCAGTGAGAGTGATTCATTTGGGTTTTTTGGAAAGCCTCCAGGCCCCTCTCTCTGTCAGCAGCAGAGTCGGAGAGATTAACGCACACGAGCAACGCTGCAGCGCGCCAGCTACACGCCAGATACACGCCAGCTACACGCCAGATACACGCCAGCACAAATTGATTTATGCTGTATTATTCTGCAACAATTTGTCCTCTCTCCATCTTCTGCCGTCACCTTCGTCTCAGGTTTTATCTGCTGCAGCGACGCTAGCTCTGTCTGCGAGGCTCCGTCCGATTCAGAACAACAACGAACCCACTGCAGCTCAGTTTTGTTGTTGTTTTCTTATCTGGGTTTTTTTTTTTTTTTACATTTGGCAAAAATATATCGTATTGTTCTAGTTACAAAAAAAAAAAATGTTCAATGTTACTGCACACTTTCAATTACAATAAATTCTAGAGAAATATAATGTGTCATGGAGCTAATCTGGAGTCGGTGTCGAAATAAATAAAATAACGATAAATCAAACTTCATGTCTCAAAAACACTGTTCACCAATTATTGAACCAATCCAGTGGCAGCAGGAGCTCAATATGACAATAAAACAATGAGAAGTAATTCCATTTTTAACGAAACTATCAATCATTATAAAGTTCAGACTTGATTCGGACAGATTTGTCGGTTCCGTCCCGGTGTCAGTCCTCGTTTCCTCAGACCTTCCTCGCCTCGTTTCCTCACACCTCGTCGTTACATCCTCACACCTCGAGCCTCGACCCGTGTTTGTGCAGAATCTGAAGCAGGTTTGAGTCGGTCTCGCTCGACGAAACCGTACGTCCAGAGTCTCCGAGCGACGCACGTGTTTGTCTTGTCTCTAATAAAGGCCGATGAAGCGTGTGGAGTTTAATGGAGTCGTTAATTATTCAAACGTGTTGGAAGAAGGCGTCAGACCTCGGCCCCGAGGCTCTGAGCATGAATTATACAGCGACGCTTCAGCTTTCACTTTGTTTGACCACTTTTTTAAAAGATAGACACAAGAATTTATCATTAATACGTTTATTAATTTATACAGAATGTCAGTTTACCTGTTCGTCTCAGATCTTTCAGGGATTTGGTAAGATTTTTCCTAGAGTTCTTACAACTAAGATTATGTTTTTATGCAGATCATGTTTCAATATTTAAGTTATGAAAATAATCTGAAATAAAGTGTTTCCTGTTTATTTAATGAAGCCGATCAAGACTTTATAAACAAAACGTGCTCGAAAAATGACATAAAGATGATAAAGTGTATTTTTTAACAGAGAAACAGCTGAAAAAAGAAAAGCATCAACAGAGAAAAGGGAGACAACGTAAAACACAGATAAATACTGTCAATTCAATCACGTAATGTTTAACGAGGAGGAGATAATTGTCGTCCTGACGCTGAAGTCACAGCTAAGCTAACGCTAAACTCTAAACTTCAGTTTGGTCAAATGGATTAGTATTTTGTGGTTTTATTTTGTAATAAAAGAGAAGCAGGAGAGGTCCCTAGGCTGCTTTTGGAGGAGAAAAAAAGAAAATCAGGGAGAATGAAAGAGGAATGAATGTAAAAATAGGAAACATCGAGGTTAAACAGCGTTGTTGTAGGAGAGGAAAATCTCAAACCGTTGGTAGAACAGAGGGCAGACTGAGGAACAGAGCATCGATCGTAGAGAGTTTATCTGAGATGAGATTTACATTGATCAGTGAAGAGAACTGATGCTCAGACATGAGTCGAATGAGCAGCGTAACACAAAACCACTTTACATTTGATAAAGAATGATCCCACTGTGGCTTTCATTTTGAGAGACTTTAACCACAGTTAAAGGGAAACTGTAGATGGTTAAAACCATCGACTGTGGTTACAGAACACTTTATAAACATCTCACTGTTTCCTGGGCTTCGGCATCTGTCTTTTTTCATATTCTCTATGATCGATGGTTAGTTAAACCAGTCTGGAATAACAGACAGAGACAGTAGAAAAATATTTGAACCAATCATTGGTCAATCATGAACCAATAAAATGGCCCCCAGACATTTGCAGATATTGTTGTGGCTCCAAACATGAAGGGATTGGGATATATTCTCTCAGTGTTCATTTAAAGTACTGCCACAGAAAACTCTACTGATCTGTTCCGTAATAAGAAAAAAAAAACTAAAAAACAAAAACAAAGATGATGCCAGAACAGAACAGGAGTCGGTCGGATTGAAAAGTTTATGTTTTTGTTGAGAGTGAACTTCAACATTGTCTTTGTTTGTGTTTTGGGACAAAATACATTGGGCCTTATTCACGAAGCTTGTTACGCTACTTTTTTGTATTTCACTTATATTTTAGTGTATATTAAATTCTTCTGGAAAAACAAATCTCAAAAACGGGGTAAAACACTGTTGCCTCAGCCGTGAAAATAACACTGTTTTATAATATTATCAGACTTAGATTGAAACTAAATATTTGAACTAAAACATGATTAAAGACTACACAATTTTATTTATTTTTTCACAGTAAATAACAATAATAAATGATAGAACAGACAAAGCACCCTTCACACTTTATATTATCAGCTCCCAGCAACAGTTTTTGCCTCTGTTTGGTTAAAATGATGTTGTGACTGAACCGAGACGTTCAGTTAAGTTTATTCTGAACTTATAAATGCTAAAGAAACTCACAACAAACCTGCTGCTTTATAGAAACTGGTGACATGTCTTTTTCATCGTCACAAGGAATCTGTCAATGTTTTCTTGGCAAAATTGCATAATGTGAAAGAATAAAAAAATATGTGTGTGTTTTAAAGCTATAGAAAATTCCCAATACCCATGAAGTAATCCATAAATATAGACGAGGCAGCCATTCAACTGTGAACCATAAAAGACAACGCTGAATAGAAATTCAGGAACAAAAGTAGCAGCGAACAGAAGCACAGTGTGAACATCGAGTCCAGCTGTGATTTTATCAAGCAACAAAACACAGAGCACAAAGAATACGCGGGTCTCGTTCTCGTCTCATTGTGGCGTAATTCGCTCTAAAAGCCCGAAGCCGGTGGCGCACTGAGGCAGCGTCGCGGCGACACCTCGACCCGCTTCAGTCAGAACGTAAACACAGGCCTCGCGTAAAAACAGCATTAGCAGAGTTTCAAATGGAAGAAGAAAGCACCGGGTCAGCGTTCGTAAAAACAGCAGATGAAAAGAAAAAAAGAGTAAATACAGAGGGATGAAAGGAAATAAACCAAACAGAATGAGACGCAACAACGTGTCAGACGGAGAGAGGTTTATGTAAGTGAACCATCGATGAGTAACTGTCTCTGGAAAAAGATGTGGCATTAAATGTGAGGTTCCTGTTTTCAGGCTGTGTTCACACTTACTTAATCTGCACCAAACCAGAAAATGATCCATTTACGTTGGTCCAGCTAACATTCACAGCTGTCGTTTTAAACCGTGAACAAAACCACAGAAAACTAATATTCTAGACGGTGCTGTTAGCCCAAATGCTAACGTGACACTTCATCTTCTCAGTGTTTTACGTTTGCTCTGTTCATTTTATTCAAGTGGACAGGATTGTTTTGGATTGTTTTTCCGCTCTCAAAGAAACTAAATGTATGTTTTCGTCCCAGAGTTCAGTTGGAAGTGCTCTGAGTCTCTGAGTATGTTTAGTGTCAGTGTGAAGTTTGGGAAATAGGTTCTAGTGGAAGTTCAAAATAAAAGAGCCGAAAGATCACGATTGTCTATAAAATAAAAAATATAAATCCGTTAACCTTCTTCTTGAACATACAACAGCCATTTTTTACTCATCACATGACGCTACAAAAGCAGTTCTACTACTCTTTCTACACGGCCTTTTGGTGTTTCTTTCAGTTTAATTCACTTTCTCGGCTTCACTGCAGCCTTTATTATAAACTAAGAAGCCGTCGTTGTTTCTGATGCGTAAAATAGACTCTTAACGCACTCATTAATTAAGAATGCACCAATTAAAACAGCTGATTTTCCATTAACTGTGTATTTAAACAAAGTGTAGAGCTTTTTAAATTTTAATGACATTGATTGTTGGTTTACCATGAATACCAGTTACACCCATTACTCAAAGATAAACCACACAAGTCCAAGCTAAATGTCTCAAAATGTGTTCTAAAAATACTGGTCCACAGTCTGTCAGCGGCAGGTTTTTGGCGGCCCGTCGTCCCGTCGTCCTCAGATCACAGACGTCTCCCTCGTCTTCGCCGCGGGACGTTTTCAAATGTACCACGACTCTCCGCTTTCTGTACGATTCTGGCTCAAAGCGACGCTGAGCCAATTATCCCTCGCGGTGAGACGGAGTGGACGGCCGCCGCCGCCGCCGCCGCACGGACTCACTCTGAAGGGTTTTTAATTAGACGTTCACTGTCGAAGCCACAAAACAGCTCAGGAAACATGAACCCGCGACCGGTCGGAGGATTATAATGAGACTGGAAACACGTTTAAGACGGTATTTGTCACAGAACAGAAGAAGATTGTGTTTAAATCCCATTAAAATCACGAATAAGTCTGTTTTAATAAAGGAATAAAATCCAACTCTGTTAAAATACAGAGACTTGAGGCTCATATTGGGCTCAAAATACAAAAACAGTATTGACAACTTCCAGATAAATACTACTCAGATCTGCTCTTTCAGGACGTATATGTATCAGGAATAAAAACTGATCACTCTCACTCGATTAAAAATGCAAACTGGACTTGTGTAGGTCACAAAATAAAACCTGCAAACAACAGATTTTATACAAACTACAAAAATATAAGCTGCAATATTCTTATTTTCTTTTCTTTCACTGAACAGATTTGTGAAAACTTGTTAAAACTGTGTGTTTTGTTTTTGGACGGTCACCTGCAGCAGTGAGTACTCTCAAATATAATATAAATAAGTATCATTTTAATAGTATATATTGCAGTTTTTACTAATCTTATGGAAGGAAGAGTCGGTTCAGTTTGAACTGAACATGAGGCAGAATTCACATTAATAGACTTTGACTTTCAGCAGTAACGGGACATTAATTAACAACATGAAGCCATCATTGGAATTCATCAGAAATAAATGCTGTGTAAGCTCTTATTTTTTGAACGTGGAGACCCAAAAACATGATAAAACTCTACAACTTTATGGAACAAAATCATAACATTGTCTTAAAAAATCTGAGCTTTATACAAGTTACTGACTCAGATTAGACACTTCCAGCATCAGTCTTTTAGGTAAAGTCCAGCATTTGTCCAAAAATAAATGTGAATTTTTAAAAAGTGAAGTACCAGAGTGAGATGCTAAAGGTCACGTTAACCCCGAGACACGTTAAGGCTTGTTTTAACACGTTTAAACAGCAACACGCTAAAACTAAAGCGTGTCCTCTGGGCTTTAAACATCCGTGTCGTATATGCTTCATGAAAATATTAATGAGAGACATGAATATTTAAACCAGTGTCTGCCACGAAGACACCGCCAACGACAGGATTAGATTAAAAAACACAGGTCGACGTGTGTCCGGATCGTTTCTGTGTTTTATTTACTGAGCTTTGTACAAACGGACTCAAAACCAACAAACTGCTCACAATAAAGGACGGACTATAATGAGGTTTATGAGTCTGGATCAAGCTACTGGAGCATGACGGAATAATGAGAGAATGAAGATGGATCGATAGAAGTGAACGTGAAAATGACACCGAAGTAAATTAAACTTCAAAATCCAAAATGCAGTGTTTTAATTAGATTGGCCCATAAATATATGGCAAAAAAGAAGAGAAAATATGCAACAAAATGATTAAAATGCTGCTAAAAAATCATTTTAAAAAGTTATGAAATTATTATTAAAAGCAGGAACAAAAATAAAAAATAAAAAAGGACAATATTAGTGATACTACAATAATGAAAAATGTGAAAATGAAAAAAAAGATTTGATTTTGAAAATTAAAAAAATATATATATATACAAATACTGCAAAAAAATGTTAAAATGAATAAAATCATAAAAATCTAAAAATTGGGATGAAAAATATAACAAGTGAGAATCTAAAGAAATAAAAAAATGATTAATACAATGAGACAAAATTATATAAAGTTAGGAAATAGTACAAAGAAATAAAAAAAATGTCAAAACAAATATAAAAAAAAAAACGGAAAAAAAAAAAACAGTTCTTATTGTGTAACTTTTAGAGTTTAATCCAGCTCTGAACCTACTTTTAATGTAAAACAGAGACACATCACTGACTTCAACACTTCCTCGTTCTTTAAAGTTTTCTGTGTCAGCTTTTTAACTTTAGACAAGGTTAATACATAACAAAGGCACTTAAACAAACTGAGACGATAACAGTGGATCCAGTCAAAGCCGCTCTTGTCCAAACATTTCCGAGCTTGTGTTTTATCACACACTAACTTCCCTGCAGTATTGAAATGCTAATTCTCACTATCGTTCCTCTCTCAGCCCCGGCTCACGGTCTTTATTAAATCACAGCCTCTGTCCCGCTGCACAAGGACACAAAAGCACTTTCCCTTCATTGTTCTTTGAGTCATTAACGCTTCGGCTCGTCTTCGTCGCAGAGACACGACGCTCCAAATCTAAAAGTGATCCCTGACGAAGGCCGGGATTTACGACGAGCCTCGTGTCAGCGAAGAGGCTTTATCAAAAAAACCCCGACGTTTACGATCGTCCCGCGAAGAAGAGGTGACTTTGAACCCCGAGGCGTGGAGCTGCGTTGTTTCAGAGCGTCCCTACCTCTTTCTGGTGGTACTTGATGGCCAGTTTGAGTTTGGCGAGGTCGTGGCACTGCCGAGGGTCCAGCTCTTCGCTCTGGTCGTTGTCTCGGTGGTTTAAGATGGTCTCCAGTTCTCGGGAGCTCCGGGCCTGGTCCAGCAGGTCTTTGGCGAATCGTTTGCACTGCTGCGACAGCTCCTCGTACTCCTGACGAAACTCATTCTCCACCTGCGGCAAACGGGACGGAAAAAAACCACTCAAACGGGAGTAAAGACCAAATAAATCCAGTTAGACCTGCTTTAAACCTTCTCAAACTCGATAAAACTGGATAAAACTTTGTGAAATCCAGCAACACCCTTTCAATTATATCTAAAATCTGTTGAAAACAATTAAAATCCACCTAAAACCTCTCCACATCTAACAAAGAACTGTAGAAATTCCATATAAAACTTATTCATATTCACCTAAATCCTGTTATATTCATTCAAATCTTGTTTAAATCCAACAAAAACCTGCTTAAACTAATTTTAAAAAGTGTTTAAATCTAACAAAAAATTTTTCTTTCTATCTAAAAGTGGTTTAAAACCTAAAAATTAAACTTCAAATTCATCTAACACCGGTTAAAATTCAGCTAAACACAACAAACCTGACTAAAACCTGTTCAAATCCACTTAGAACCTCGTCAGATCCAACCAAAACTATCTCTGAGTTTTAGTTTTGAGTGAAAACCCGACACTGCTCCAACTCTGGGAACGTTTTTTTACGGACAGCTCCAACTTCATTTCAGTGGTGAATAATTGGAGGTAAAAGTGTGACGTTCTGTAAAAGAGCAGGTCTAACGCGGACCTTGCTGAGCTCCTTCAGCTCCCAGCCCAGTCTGAACGCCGTGAGGATGGGGTCTTCACTGGACAGAGCGATGAGCGACGGAGACGCCAGGGCTTTGTAGATGTTGAGTCGGGACCGAGAGTGTCTCAGACTGTCCACCTGAAGACACGAGGTCACACCGCGTCATTACAGCCTTCGTTTAAAGTCAGGATTTATATTAAAGCTGTGTGTGGCTCACCTCTGAACTGGACACACACTCCACACAGTCACAGCGGATTTGGTGAGGTCTGGGAATAGTCACCTGGAAAACACAAATAATGTAAAATCTATCACTTCTCATCAAGGTTTCAGTGACAAATGGAGTATTATTGTGTATAATGTTGACTAATGTTGAACAAAATGGAGGAAATCAGTCAGTATTATGTTTTTAAAAATGTATAAACACAAAAAATAACAGTCTTTGCATTTGTCTGTCTCTGAAAATCTTAAAATATCCTACAAGCAATACGTTTTAAGTGGGTTTTTTTAACACAGTCTTGCAATAATTCTTGGGGAATTGACTGATTTTGTTTCTTAATGTTTACAGTGAATATTTTTAAACAATTTGTGAAAACTAAATCACTTTAAAGCCTTCTGTTTAAATACAACTGAACATGTTCAAACTAAAATCTCTTTAAATCAGTATAAATGGATAAAACTGTTGAAACTCATCTAAAACATGTTCAAGTTCAACTAAAACTCACTCCAATATAACTTAAACCTGTTTAATGCATCCAAAACCTGATCAAATCCAACTAAAACGTGTTCATAAAATAAAAACCTGCTCATTTTCAACAAATATTTGTTCAAATATCTCAAAAAATTCAACTAAAACTGGTTCAAATCCAATTACGACCCATTCAAGCCCAAACCAAACGCAGAAACTGGAAAATTTAAGTGATTTTGTTTCTAAATGTTTACAGTAAAATCTCATTAATCTAACCCTGAAGTTCACAAATATTGAATCAGGAGTAAGATTTATTTAAAAATCAGACTCAGCATTTTCAAAAATCCCGAAAAATGTTTGTAAATGTTAAAGTTGATCGTTCTCACAAGGATTAAACAGTAAAAACAAATGAGACTGGAATAAAAATGACCAAAATGATAATCAAAAGGAACAAAAATATAATAAAAATGTACAAAATAGCATAATTAAATAGCAGAAATTTAAAAAATGAAAAAAAAAACACCAAATAAATAAGACCAAATATGTTGAAAAAATGACCAAAAATAAAGCTAAAACCAGGGAATTTTGTCTCAATTCTTTTGTTTTATTGAACTATGGGCCTCTTTATGAAAGTCTGGGTTTGTTCAGTGTGTCCCTGCAGGGCCACCGTAGGAAACACAAGCTACAATCTCAGCTCCAGATGAGGCTCACCTTTCTCTGAACGAGCAGCTTGATGATCTCGTAGTTGTTTGTGTGAGCAGCGAGCATGATGGGAGTTATGTCCGGGGTGAACTCTGAGAACTGACTGTCCATCATCAGAGACGGAACCTGAGGAAACACAGAGGAATCGGAATCAGAAACGTCTCGTCCGCGAAGCTTCGGAAAAAGGCAGACGGCGTTGGAGAGAAGTTGTGGAGAGCATATTGGGAACACATTGAGGAGCCGTGTGTGGAACTGTCTTGATTGGAAACAGCAGCGTGGGCGTCTGATACAGAGCTTTAATAATCTAAACAGATCTGAGACTGTGGAGAAAGTAGGTCGCAGCCAAATCTGAAGAGACTCGGGCTGGTCACACTTTACTGAAGCAGAAAAGAGAAAAGAGTACGTCTCCGCTCGACGTGAAAGGTCCAAATCTGAATTTTTAAAGTGTGTTGAGCCAGAAACATGTGAACAGATTCTCTAATATTCACTTTAGAATTTAAATAAAGCTGTAATGTCTTTATAAACACTGCAAAACAAACAATCAAATATAACATAATACAGAATAAAACTAATATAACCGACCTGATCATTTCTCACGTCTATCTTTGGAAACAGAAATGATTCAAATGAAAATACATCCAATATAACTTTATTTTCACTCTTAGAACAATACAAGTTGCTCCTGCTGCTTTGCTTTAGTCAAACAAACAAAAAACTACATTTTAATTGTCTTTTTTACGTTAAATCGGAAGAAATTATTCATCATTTCCCTCCAAAAGCCAAAATGAGCCAATCAGCAACTCTCTGAAAATCAACAGAAGTAATGAATTATTTGATTGTAGAAAGTTAGCTTCTATCACTTTTAATGTTAAGCTAATGGCAACATGCTACAAACAAGCTAAGGCTAAAGCTAAAGTAGGTCTTGGCTTTAATTAATGTATTCTGAGATGAATTATTAGTGTATTTTGAAGGATTTCGAGAACTCTGAAGTGAAGGGAGTGGACTGGTTTGTTTCTCAGAGGGAGAACCATGCAGAGGTCTTATCTTCTGCCTCTTTTCTGCCTCTTTTCTGCCCCTCCTCGGCTCCTTCGCTCCTCGGTCGGATCCTTTCAAGTCTCTCCCCGTTTGACCTTGTGCCGTCTTGATTTTTCCATCTGCCGCCGGTCTCTGCTCCGTCTGAGAGCTGCCAGAACCGCTCTTCGTCACATCTTCGTCTAATTTCAGTCGAGACGAGGAGCCTCGGACCAGCTGCCGTCCCGCTCATTAACAACTGTACATTTACAATAGAAACAAGAACAATAGAAAAAGAACGGAACGCCTTGGTCTGAATTAAAACCAAACGTATTCCTCTGAAACAAATCCTAATCCTGACTCAATAAAGAAGGAATAATCCCAGTTTAATAGGATTAGAAGTGGACGTACTGACTCAATGAATACAATTTAGTGAAATAAACTTTTTCACTAGAGAATAAAAACTATTGGGCTTTTATTGTGAAAGAACAGCGAGCCTTTTCCTGTTCCACCTTCTATGCAACAGGCTAAACCTTTAAACACAAGAGTCTGTGTGAATTCTTCAGAGATATTCTCATTAGCTTTTGGTTCCAGAGGTTGTCGATATTGAATCAAAGGCGGCAGAAAATCCTACTGAGAAAGAGTCTGTTCTGGTTTATTCAGAAACAGAGCAAAAAAGACAAACAGGATTAGTTTTTGGGATCGAAAATGATCTTCAACAAACTACAAATGTGAGAATAACAGCATGAGATAAAAAGATAATAAAAGTAAAAGTCAATGACTCAAAACTATTTAGAAAAGACTCTTTTTCAGATTATTTTAAGATGTTTTATTGTGATTGTTTTATAATGTTCTAGGTTTGGTTTATTGGTTCAAATGTACCATATCGACGTATATTATTAAACAGTGGACTTTCATTAATATTCACAGATGTATTTTTGACGTAGACCTGTTCAAACCATGGACCAGGACTTCATCAGATCAACTTTGTCGCGTTTAAGCGTCATTTTCAAATAAAGTGAATATTTACTGAGCTTTTTTGTCCATAATCATCTTCATTGAGACTGAAACAAATCGAGATAAATACAGCACATAATGTTCAGATCCCTGTCCAACTGAAAGGCGACCAAAACCTTCCCAGAATCCTCCGCTTCGGGGCCGAGGGTTGGTTTCCATGGTTACCCAGCTTCAGTCCGTCCAAGTATCAGTAAACAGTCTTTAAAAATCCTCTCCCGTTTCTTCCAGAAGCTCGCGTCTCGCTCCAGTTTATTATTTTGTCCTCGTTCGTTTTTCAAACCTCTCGACTTCTTCTGTTTTTTTTCTCGAGTCTTGAACGTCTCAGTCCTTCTCCGTCGATCACAAACACACTCAGACGAACACAAACACACTCCGTCGATCACAAACACACTCAGACGAACACAAACACACTCAGACGAACACAAACACACTCCGTCGATCACAAACACACTCAGACGAACACAAACACACTCAGACGATCACAAACACACTCAGACGAACACAAACACACTCAGACGAACACAAACACACTCAGACGAACACACACACACTCAGACGAACACAAACACACTCAGACGAACACACACACACTCAGACGATCACAAACACACTCAGACGAACACAAACACACTCAGACGATCACAAACACACTCAGACGAACACACACACACTTAGACGAACACAAACACACTCTGTCGAACACAAACACACTCAGTCGAACACAAACACACTCGGACGAACACAAACACACTCAGACGAACACACACACACTCAGACGAACACAAACACACTCAGACGAACACAAACACACTCAGACGAACACACACACACTCAGACGATCACACACACACTCAGACGAACACACACACACTCAGACGAACACAAACACACTCAGACAAACACAAACACACTCCGTCGATCACAAACACACTCAGACGAACACACACACACTCCGTCGATCACACACACACTCAGACGAACACAAACACACTCTGACGAACACAAACACACTCCGTCGATCACAAACACACTCAGACGATCACAAACACACTCAGACGATCACACACACACTCAGACGAACACAAACACACTCGGACGAACACAAACACACTCGGACGAACACAAACACACTCAGACGATCACAAACACACTCAGACGATCACAAACACACTCAGACGAACACAAACACACTCAGACGATCACAAACACACTCAGACGATCACAAACACACTCAGACGAACACAAACACACTCAGACGATCACACACACACTCAGACGAACACAAACACACTCAGACGAACACACACACACTCAGACGAACACAAACACACTCGGACGAACACAAACACACTCAGACGAACACAAACACACTCGGACGATCACAAACACACTCGGACGAACACAAACACACTCAGACGAACACAAACACACTCGGACGAACACAAACACACTCAGACGAACACAAACACACTCAGACGAACACAAACACACTCAGACGATCACAAACACACTCAGACGAACACAAACACACTCAGACGATCACAAACACACTCAGACGATCACAAACACACTCAGACGATCACACACACACTCAGTCGAACACACACACACTCAGACGAACACACACACACTCCGTCGATCACAAACACACTCCGTCGAACACAAACACACTCAGACGAACACAAACACACTCAGACGAACACAAACACACTCAGACGAACACACACACACTCAGACAAACACAAACACACTCCGTCGAACACAAACACACTCAGACGAACACAAACACACTCAGACGAACACACACACACTCCGTCGATCACACACACACTCAGACGAACACACGGTCTGCGTCTCAATCCTGTTTCAGAGCGTCTCCACCGGCAGCTGTTTAATTCAGAAGCACTGGTATCACTGTAAACAGAGCCGTCCCGAGGCCAACGGGCTCCATTTACAAATGCACTGCTGCTAATGTAGAGCTACTGGTTCATCACATCAGTTTAGAAAAAAACTGTTTCATCAAATGCATCGTAAACCACTCAGCTTCAGAGATAAAATGTAGAGTTTGTGGCTCCAGCAGCAAGTTCCAAATGCAGTTTCTGTTAAAACCTGATCAAATCCAACTAAAACTTGTTCAAATCAACCTAAAACCTGTACAAATCTAACTAAAACTTGTTCAAATCTATCTAAAACCTGTACAAATCTAACTAAAACTTGTTCAAATCCATCTAAAACCTGTACAAATCCAACTAAAACTTGTTCAAATCCATCTAAAACCTGCTCAAATCCAACTTAAACCTCTTTTTAAACCAACATAAACCTGTTTAAATCGAACTAAATCCTGTTCAAATCCAACTAAATCCTGTTTCATTTAATATAAAACCTGTTAAAATCCAATTATAACCTGTGCTTGTGGAATAAGAATAAAAATCATGAGAGATTTTCGTCCCTTGAAGATTTTCCTCTTTTCAAAGGAGGCCATCTTTGTGAATAGTTTGGAGACGCCTGACTTAAACAAACACCTCAAGAGTAAACCCTGGTCTGTTACTGTTCAGAGACAGTCCAGAAATGTTAGAAGCTAAAGTCAATTCTTGTGTCACTGTGTGAAATCAAACGGAAAAAACAGTTTCCAAGAGGCTTTTCAGATGCATGTTTTGTTGAAAACTCAATGATTCTGTTGCAGATTGTTTCGTTTACATCAGGCCGGTTAACGCTTTCACTTCAATGACTCAAAGGCGTTTTCTTGACAAGCGTTTAGGAGATTTAAGAAAAGAAAGCACCAGATTAAGACTGTTTCAACCCAAACCTTGGTCCTGAACAGAATCGATCATTAATCAAACACAGATACAGGCTGTTTGGGTTTGTTTTGGGTTGTTCTTGTAAGCAACACCTGACAGATTTACCTCAGAAACGCCTCTGACTTTACTGTTTTAACATCTGCAAAAGAAGACTGAGCTTTAAAGAAGAAAGTAGTGTATTCATTTTGTAGAATAAGGTCCGTAGCACTGCTCTTGAGTGGATTCATAATATAATCCTTGTCTCTCTAAGATAAAACCAATAACTCAAAATATATACGACTCCAATATTCATTTTGAATTTACTCAATAATGCAAAAGGTGTTCTTTAATTTCGTTTCAGCACAAAATCATTTAAATGTAAAAAAGCGTGTAAGAAAAAAGCTATTTATTGGCGATTATGAGTGGAACCAAGGACAATAACGACGAGGAATCAGTCAATTATCAGAATAAACAAAGCCGGACATTAGTCGTTTGGGGAAAATAAGCGTGAAATGAAGAGTTTTAAGAGTCAACTGGGTCGGGACACTCGCCTGTTTCTCGCCGCTCGGTCTGCGGTGGGACAGCAGCAGCTCCACGGCGCCCACCACCTCCTTCCTGATGGCGTACAGCAGGGCGTCCCCCGTGTGGATGCCGTGGTCCAGCAGCAGCTCCATGATCTCCAGGTTCTCGTTCTCGATGGCGATGAGCAGAGCGCTGCGTCCCAACGGGTCCAGACAGTTCACGTCCATGTTGTAGTAGACCTCGGCCTCTCGCAGCGCGTGTTTGACCCCGGCATAGTCACCTGCACGGGACCGGGACCAGGGTCAGGACCGGGACAAGGACGAGGACCAGGACCAGGGTCAGGGTCAGGACCAGGGTCAGGATCGGGGTCAGGACCAGGACAGAGGTTAGGTTTACAGATCGAAAAACAAGACAAACATCTTCTTAAAATGACTCAGAAGTAAAAAATAAAGTAAGGTGTTTTTTCTAGACGCTGTTTATTTCAACTAAAATTGTGGTTTTTTTTCATATGAAATTTCAGGAGACAAAAAGAAGTGTTATTATTTACGGATGAGAAAGAAATAAACCTTTTGTTTGTGAGATTTTGCAGCCTTTAAATGTGTTCTGAAAGTTATTGGTCTTTGAAAAAGGAAACAGCTGCTGAGGTGATTCAGAGGTAAAAAAAAATAAATAAATAAAGCTTCTATTACACTTATTACACAAATAAATAAAGTTTTAATTTAATACAAAAAATTCACCAAGTAAGGCTTTAAATCTGGCAGAAAAAATAATGATTAAATGATTAAAATTAATTAATTAAAAATATTAATTTATTATTCTTCCTTTTTTATATTGTTTATAGTATATTTCAAAAAGAACTTTATGTGCTTTCCCTCATTTTATAAACATTTTAAATTTAATTTAATAAACAATTTCAAATACAATAGTTTAAAACATGATTAAAAGTATATTCACAAATGAGCGTCGTGTGGGTTGAGTCTGTTCCTACAGCTTTAAATAAATACAATAAAAGGTGAATGAGTGAGGACCTTTCTCGACAGCAGTGAGGTAGGCTCTCTCTTCGGCCGACAGCTCCACCTCGGCTCGGACGATCTGCAGCGGGATCCGGTCCCGGTACGGCGAGTACGTCGCCTACGGCAAACAAAACCAACAAAACCAACACACAAACAGAAACGAACAGAAATGATGCTATTAGCCACATTTAGATTGGTCTTATTCAATATCTCTGTTACAGCACTACAGACACAGTTATGTTACAGAACACATCTCTTTATTTTACATTTATAGACTTGACTATAGACTTATAGACTTTAAAAAACTTGGGTCTCTTTTAATAAACATTTGCCTTGTGCAAGATATGGGTCATTCATATTGATTCTATAAGGTTTTAATATACTTTATCATGTCAGTTCATACTAATTAATTTGATTTCTTTTTTAAAGCAGTAGTTTCCATTTTTAGCTTTTTGGAACTGAAACTGAAAATAAAACCCCACAAAAAGAAAAATGGAGAAAAGAAAACAAAAAATAAATCAATTTCTATAAGGTTTTATTGCATGTGGCTCAAAAACTGTTGAACTGAAGCATTTAATGGAGTCAGACACATATTTTTTCCTCCATTAGCATTAGCTTTAGCTGCTAATGTTCTCTACCCACTCACTGACAGCACACTCATGTAGTCAGTCAGTCTCCATTTACTGAAATTATAACGTTTATTTGTTAAAAAGACTCATCTTTCTCATTTATTTCTACTGTTTATTGTTTTACTCATGACATTGTGTTCAATTGTTTAACAGTGGTTTTAATTGAGCTCTTTATTTCACAAAAAGAAGAAAGACGTCTAAATGCAAATAAAGGACCTCTTAAAAGATTAAAAATTCGTAAGAAAAAGTGCCACTTACAGCTGCAACATAAAAGTGGATCTGAGATAATGAGGAAAAGAAAAAAAACCCTCCAAAAACACAAAGTCATTCTCTGCAAGCGCCGCACATGAATATTTAACCGTTCTGTTTGTCTCACGGCTTCAAGCGAGGCTCGGGAAAGTACGCGCATCAGCCTCTCGTTCGTTTATTTACCACAAAATTAATCCTCTCTGGAGTCGGCGCCGCGTTAAAAGAGCAGGTGTCATTTGTCACACGGAGAAAGAAAAACCCTTCAAACACAGCCATCAGTCAAAACACAGCCCGAGGAAAACATTTATCCTGGATTTGACGGAAATTAGCAGATGTTAATGAAAAGGTGAGAGATGGACTGACCTTTTTGTAGTAGAGCTGTGTCATGGGATTCATCTGGAGTCTGCAGAAGAAAAAAACACAAAGAGAGAGAATTAAAGAGTCTAAACACATCAAATGAGTGTCTGTTTATACTTAAACATTAATTAAACATTAATAAAATGAAAAAGTTACGGTTGGATTAGTTTCTACTGATTGGAAACTGCTGTGAAGGGAAGGGATTACACACTCATTTGACTTGGGTATGACCGGCCAGGCTCCTGAAAAAGGCAAACGTGGCTTTATGAAAATACACTGATTACTTTTTTTCAATATTTCCACTTTTTCTTCCAGTTTTTTCTTTCCTCTTTGCCCATTTCCATTTCATAAGTCATCATTTTATTTACAAAAACGGAAAATAAACCCAAAAACAAATCTTTACAAATGTTTTGGTTGGTTACTTTATTTCACCTTTTGACTTCTTAATATTTTACTGCTTCATTTATCGTTGCACACACCACACAGTTTATTTAATGATGTATTTGCAGCAACAAACCCTTCATGTTGTTTTTTTATGCTGCATGAACTTAATAGTGTTTGTCTAATGTTTATGTCTTTAAAGGCGATGGTGAGCCTCCCTTTTCTCTGTTGATGCTTTTCTTTTTTCAGCTGTTTCTCTGTTAAAAGACATATTCAGCTGAAAATACACTTTATCTGCAGCTATTAAACTTCCTGGAACGTCATGTGACAAGTGTCGACCAATGGGAGCGCTCCTTTGACCCAAACGATTGATTTTACAATAAACTATTTGGGTAGAAGAAAAAATATCAGGTGTAGTGTGTTTAACAGTCTTTGAAGGGGAGGCACAGGTCCTAAAAATATCTGTGTACGACTCTTTTTCATTCTTTATGGGTCCATTTTATCGTCCTAATCCTGCAGTGACTTGTAGCATGTAGCATTTAGCTGCTTTAATGCTCATATAAATACAGCAGCTAATGTTTCTCTCACTGACAGCACACACATCGACTGCCATGTGCCAAAAATAATCATATTTATGGAGAATTTGCATTTTTCTTCCAACTTATTGTTACTTCAAAACACTGTAGTATTGCATTTCGTATCCTTCAACACAACTGCAGCCTCTTGAATCTAGAACTTCCACATTTTTAACCTTGACGTTTCTATTATTCCGACGTAAAGGCCGCCGAAGCTGCAGTAAATGTTGTAACGCGATTAAAGAGGCTGTGAAAGGCAGAGGTAGTGATGACGCAGCACAATGCTCTGCTCACTGTTCCAGGATCAGCCTCAGTATTAGACCCAGAGTCTCTCTAATGCGTGTAATCCCTTCTGCTTTTTCAGACCACATTCGCAGCTCCGCTTCAGCCTCGTCTCCCTCCGTTCCTCTGGATTTACGAGACCGGACTGCGTTTATTTCGAGTAAAGCTCTGACGACGGACGCTTCACTCGAAAAGTTAAAGAACGTCTCGGTGAGAAAACGGGACGAGGGACTGCGGCAGCGAAAAATCTGACGCAACCTCGAAGGAAAGACGAGGAAAGAGTTGCTCGCGGTTTGGAAGCAGCGGGTCTTTCTCTGTGAAATGATCCGGAGACAGAGAAGTGATAAAGAAACGAGTGTTACACATCGAGCGTCAAACTGTTCTCCAGCTGCTCTCGTCTCCTACAAACAGATTAGTAGCAGCCTTCGACGCCGGGAAAGTAGATTTTTAAGACAAATGTAAAGCCCTCGACTATAAATACGTGGAGAAATGAGAAAATAACACACAGTAGATGGATTCTGAGACATATTAACCATCTTTAACTAGAGAAATAAGAAGTATTTGCCCCCTTCTTGATTTCTTATTTGTCACACTTAACTGTTTCAGATCAAATGTGAATTTATGAATTGAGAAAAAAGAAGCTACAAACCCAAGCTTCCTTCAGAATCTATAACTGCTTTCTTTCACGTCACTCTTCTTTAAATTGTTTTAATTCTCTATTTGTGGATAATAACTCTCACTCTGGTTTGATGGAGTCCCAAAGCTTTACAAATGGCTCTGTGACACTTTTCAGACTCAAAGATGTCAATTATTTTTGTTTTATTGTGTCCAAAGTCAGCTGTATTAACTAAGAAATTGTAAATAATAAAGTACTGCAAATGTTTTATCAGCGATTATGGATAATTGTGTTTTTTATGCAGCAAATTGTCTCAGAAAAACTCACAGAGAAGGCTGGTTCAACTCTAGGCATGAGTTTGGAGGCTCCACTGAACAACATGGAGCATCCCCTGCATTGGGTTTTTAACAACAGAGAGCAGCCAAAGTGGTTAAAAGTGCTATTTCCTTTTCCTTTCAACAAATGAAGACTTATCACAGTCCAAGCCCGGTTTGTCAGAGCTGTGTTCATCTCCATCTCGCGTTAGAAGCTGTTTCCGTGACTCTAAACTCAACCTTTTATTGCAGCTGAGATACAGATCTGCATTTGAACGAGGCCGTAATTGGTTTGAGTCGAAGAAACGCCGACTGAGCTCGAGCTGATATAAAGTAAAAATAAACAGCAGCAGGTGAGCGCTACGGATGTTAAACGAACGGGACAAAAAGACGAGAGCGATTCAACAAAACAAACGCTGATTAATCCACAGTTTACAAAGTCAGCCTCGGAGTGAAAAGACCCGGAGTCAGCAGCTCTCTGGCGTCTCAGAGGGTCTCCACAGTCCAAGATTGTTCTGTCAAAAGCTAAACTAGGTCACACTGCACTGCAAACTTATTCAATAAATCAAAGACGCTGCATTTATTTGGGAAAACCACAAAAACAGCTCGTCTGGAACAGAAGAAGCCTGCACCAACAGGAAAACAATTATATAAACGTCTGAAAAACAAGATAAAAATGCAGGATATAAAACTTCATGAGTCAGTTTATCAATAGTGAAAATACTAGAGTCTGTTGTACTGTGTTGACTTCTAAAAGCCCCAAAAAACATACCTGGATGGATTTAAAATCATGTTATCATCAGTTCTGAGTC
>CM072165.1:209429-319429 GCA_036850595.1 Rhyacichthys aspro
CAAATCATAACATGGTCCAATATCGTCCCATTTCACAAACCAAAAGTTAAAATAAACTCATTTCTTTTTTTGTTTTAAGGTAACACAACATTTTGACAGGTTTGTGATCTCCAAGTTTAACATTTAGGCTGACAGCTAAAAAAACAACCGCATCTGCACTCACTTGAACTGCGCTCGCATTTTGACTTGAAACGAAACAAATATATTCTTTTGGTGGAAAACATGACCTAAATCGGTGAGAAATGTACTTATTCCGGTGTCGGTTTCGGAGCTGTGCCGGTGCTGCCTTCGTGCGTCACAGAGACAGCGGGAAAAGGGCAGGATGTCGACGGGAAGACAAACCGTCCGCTGGGAATAAAACCAGAGCGAGACGTCGGGAATAAACAGAGGCGAGAGGAAGACGAGGTAAAGAAAATGGATTTAACAAACGAATAATGAGACGACATGTTGGAGGTGGAAAAAAGAAGGTGAATGTGAAGGAAAAGGGTTTTGATGGAGAGTAAAAATGATGGTGTGAGAAGGAAAAGGACCAGGGGCAGTTCTGAGATGATGGAGCGACTCGCAGACGAAGAGATGAATGCGTCGAATAATGAACAACGCACAAAAGGCCTTCGTAGATGAGTGTGTTCGTAAAGAAATCAATCATTCAGATGAGCTTTTACATAAAAGATCAGAAAGACATTATTCGAAAGGAGAAGTCGGGATTAGAGCCGACATTTAGGTTCAGAGTCATTAAGAGTAAAGAGAAATGAGCAGAAGTTATGAGACAATAGTGGGTTTTTTTTTGCATTTTTATTGAACAAAACTTTGAGTGAGTTTTATTTTGTTTTTATCTACAGTTCAAACACAATGTGAGCCTTTAAAATACACGGATACGCTTTGGTTTATCTCAACAAACATGTCTCTAGATCTTGATATTAACTCTTTATCTTCTTTCGCTCCAGTTTTTGGTTTGTGTGTTTACCAGAGTTCAGTTGGAAGTGCACCCAGACGCTTTGTTTATGACTTATTGCTGAACTTTAGTCAGTGTTTCAGTCAAATGAATAAACAGAGAGGATGAAGACTACAGCCGCTCACTCTTCACCGCTCTGTGTCGATATAGAATAAAAATGGGCTCAACGCCGAGATCAGCTTTAATTTTATGGATATTTGGCACAGTCCTACTTTTTGGATTGTTTTAAATACTCTCATAATGAGTGTAAAGATCAAAATGTACACTTCAAACTCATATATAACAGTAGTTAACTTAATCAAAGCTGCTTTAAACACATTTTATTTCGACATTCCACAGCAGTGTTATGTTAAAACAGTTAGATTTATGTAAAATGTTATTGAAATTAACCTTTAAGTGAATCTGCAAAATAAGTGATGTTCAAAAAAGCTTCGTTTATCTGAACGGTGCAAAAAAAACAAAATGTTCCGAGAGAAAGCGGCGCTCGTAAAGGTCGTATGGGAGCGAGACGGAGGGAGAAGGTGTTAGCGGCGACGGCAGAGTCTGGGGGCGACGTGTGAAAAACTGCTGCAAGATAAACACTGTATTAATCTGAAGATGCTCCGCCGATAAAAACTCCCATCTCTCAGATCAGAGGCGTTCCTGCTGAGCCCAGAAACACACACTTTGTGCTTAGTCCACTGTTTTCTTGCAGCTGATGGATATTTAACGTCCGCCGCAGCAGATACGGAATTAATTAAAAAGGGTGTTGATAAGAAGCAAGTCGATAATTTCACCTCTTGGCAGCGAGCGGAAGAGTCGTCGCCAGGTTTTATTTGGGACGTCGGGCCTGGGACTGTTCTGACTGTTGTTTTCTGTTTTACATAATGTGACTTTTGAGAAGTTAAGAAAAGGACAGAAGCAAAGGGAAACCGGATGTTTTTGAGTCTAACGTTTTCTAACTTCAATTGGGTGTTTATGATTATATAAAATTAACTTCAGACACTTAAAAGGCAAGAAAAAGTGAAAGGAAAGTAAAATGTTAAAGCTCCAGTCCCTGATTTTCTTTTTTTGTCCCTGTCTCAGACTCCACTCTCCTCCAAAAGCAGCTTTTATTAAAAAAATTAAAACAGACCAGTTTTCCTCCAAAATACTAATCCATTTGACCAAACTGAAGTTTAGAGTTTAGCGTTAGCTTAGCTGTGACTTCAGCGTCAGGACGACAGTTATCTCCTCCTCGTTAAACATTACGTGATTGAATTGACAGTATTTATCTGTGTTGCATCTGTAGTTGTCCAGAGAGACATTTATTGTATCGTCCTCGTCTGTTCTGTTAGAAACTGAAAAATGTCTTGTCACAAAGTGCCACTGGATCCAAAGCTGTGTCTAGTCGGTACTAATTCAGTGTCTATTTGAGACATTAGGATCACGTCGATGTTGTTTTCTGCTCGTTTGTAAAGTCTTCATGACCGGATCGATGAGCATCCGCCAAAAATAACTGGAATATCAATGACGCCGTATGAAAGACGACTCAGTGAACTCCAGGGGACTCTGGACAGTTTGCGACAGACTGGTCTCCTTTAAGTTGATATTTTGGGTCGTAATGGCAGACAATCACATTAATCAAGATGAATAAGGATTAACGTGGACTTATTTCTCCTGGAATTGTGTTGTTTCGTTCTTAAAATAATGAAACATATTAGTTTGAAAGGTAAATAGTTAAACACCCTGTAGATATCGGTCAGGAGACGGGACAAAGACCTCAAAGACAGGTCAGTCCTGCTTTATTCTCAGTGTTTGGACTTTCTGTTGCAGTCATGAAGCTTTTTGGGTCTAACTTTTGCCTTCATCGTGCAGAATTTCTTCAGTGCAGTGTGATTGACACTTCCAGCTGTCAGCCATCTTGTTTTTCTACAACATCAAGTTTTCACGTAAAGCTCCAGTGCACTCAATGACAACTTAATCTAACTCTAAACACAGAGAACAGGCCAAACTCCAGTTCAAACTCACATCCAGGCTGTGTTTTGTGACGCTTCCAGTCGATCTCCTAATTACTCTTGCGGCTTAAAGCGGGATTTGTACGTTTTAAGAGGATTCAGATGTTGATTTTTCTGCAGAAAGAAAAAAGCGAGAAGGCGAACCGAGCGTGCACCCTGCGTTTTTTTAAAAATGCAGGAGGCGTCGAGAGCGGGACAGATGAGTCGAGTCGAGGAGGATTGTCTCCGTCGCAGCCGCAGGGAGAGGAAGAATAAGGCGACGGGACGGAAAAAAAAGACAGAGACGAGCGGAATTATGAGCGCGAGTCACTTCAAGAGAGAGGCACGGCAACAAGAGGCGGAAAGTGGAGCAGAAAATCAGGCAGAGAGGGTTTATGAAGCAGACAGATAAGAGCAAGAGGAACAGGGAACGCTGAAAAATAGATCCACGAACACACGCAGGTGTAAAAACTCTGCAATATCAAGTCTATCTGAGGTTTCCACAAAGCACCGGAACCAAAATAGACCAGGATTGTAGCTCCACGCACATTTAAAGGAAGGGTTTGTTGCTGTTTAAAAAAGGAAACAGACAAAAACAGCTGCAAAGTCTAAGAAGCAGTGATTGTAGAACGTAGACCTATAGAAATAATGGACCATGGGACCAGAGACTTAACGCTAAAGTGAAGGCTGGTTCCAGTTGATTAGCTTTAAAAAACGGCACAATTTTTACATCTATGATTGACTTTTCTCTTTTCTTTATTAACTTGTTTGTCGTTGCTACATTAAACAAAATTTTGAGATAAATAAGTGACTTTGACGCGTTTCACAGCCTGATGCTAGCTTTAAAACATACTTTAAATATTGATTATGACTGAATCTGAGCTGAGTTTATGTGATCAACTAGAAAATAAACAATGTGCTCAACTAAAGCCTTTGCAAGTTTACTTTTAGCATCAATAGCATCAAACTGTATCAGAGACTCACTTTTTTCCAGGAATCGTAGCTGACGTGTCCAAAAATATTACTTTTAATGACAGTAACAGCTGTATTTGTTTTAATAGAAGCACTTGAACATATTACAGTCCTCTTTATAAAGTATAAGGATCAACTTTATAATAGAGAGTGGACTATTTAAGAGATATTTCTTTACTTTGTACTATTTTTACACTTATTGCTATTTGTCAGAATTTTTTTTTTTTTTTTTGAATATTTTGAGGTCCACCTTGATTTTGCCACAACTTCTACATGTTACACCTCTATTTTGACCACTTGTTGTATCTTTAATTTGCCCTGAATTTAATTAAAACAACATTATCTTGAATTGAAGTGAATACTGTCAATATTAAGCCTTGACTTTCATCCTTTTTTGACAACAGTGTGGACAAAAGGATGAAGAACAGTAAAACTCAACAAATGCAGTTAAAAAAAAACACTACGAACAGGAAATTAAACAGATGTAATGTCCAGAGCGAAGGGAAATGAGAGGAGTGTGTTGGAGATGCTCTGATTCTGAACTCCACGGTGGTTTTATCTGCTGCAGTGCCGTGGTGCAGTCAGCCGAGCGTCGTAAAGCCTCCAGGATCCTCGCCACATCTGCATCCCACCGCGGAGTTAATCCCACCACGTAATTTAATCTGGGAAATTAGACTGCTTCACCCGCGGCCTCCGCTCCGTCTGAACACTTTTCTACATCGTTAGGAATGATCCAGTTGTTGCAGCCAGGTCCCGAAAGCCCCAGGAAAATGGATCGTCTACCATTATTTCCTTTTTTTTAATATTTATTACTTGTGTTTTGACGTCTTTAATGACTTCTCTGGTTGTTTTTTTTCCTTTATTGTCGGCAAACCTTTAAGAAAGCTTGTATTATCAGTAGGAACCGGCAGTAATTGGACTGAAATGACTCCTTCTGTTGGGTTCCTTGAAGATTACATTACATTTTTCCATCTTTGACAAACACAAAGAGCTATTTTAAGGTTATTATCCACTTTTCAATGACGGAAGTGAACATAATGCACCACTGGATGGATGTTTTATTCTGATTAATTACGACCCGTAGTAGCTGGACTCCAGTCTTAAAAAGAGCCACTGTTTGTTCCCATATTCTCCAAAAATTTCAATTAACCGTGACACAACAGTTCCGTAATCTTAAGTGTATCCTGGAACCCGGCTGAGGCCAGGCCGGTCCCCGAGGCCGGGCCCGACAGACAATTAATCAACGAAATGAAAAGGGCTCATTACGAAAGGTCAGGAACAAACAGGATGTAGAGGTCACGGTGCACTCCTCCTTCTCTGTGTTTAATGGAGCTTAATCCCTCTCATTACGGTCTTTTAAACGGTACGGAGCATGAGTTAGAGTCTGTCTGGTACAAACAGGGCTTGGACTGAGATCAGGTCACATCTGATCCACAGGAACAGCTTCAAATAGACTTACTTCACTGTGTTGCCGGACGTAAACATTCTTTATAATCAGTTAATTATGCAATTAGTTATTCATTCTGCCTTTTTAATCATTTAGTCATCATCTAAACTGGTTTTATTGCGCTATAAACGTTAATGTTAAAGCAGTGAATGCACCAAAGCTCCTGCTCTGAATGGACTCTCACTGACTGCACCGCTTTATGACTGCAAAATACTAATCCATTTGACCAAACTGAAGTTTAGAGTTTAGCGTTAGCTTAGCTGTGACTTCAGCGTCAGGACGACAATTATCTCCTCCTCGTTAAACATTACGTGATTGAATTGACAGTATTTATCTGTGTTTTACGTTGTCTCCCTTTTCTCTGTTGATGCTTTTCTTTTTCCAGCTGTTATCTATTACTTGTTTCAGAAAGACCTAACGTCATCCAGAAAGAGGCTCATGGAGTTTGTAAACACTTGTTTTATTAGCGTTTAGCATCAGAGGTCCACTCTTTATCGATTGTGTTTGGTGGAAAGTGAATTTTTAGATGTTTATTAGACAAAGACAAGACAAAAGTACAAATAAAGATTATTTTAAAGGGCAGCTGCTGTGACAAAGAGCGGTTATCTTACATTTTGTTGATTTTTTGTTGATTGGTTGAGTATTTAGTCGACTATAAATGTCTTAGCTTCACTTCAGCTCTATCTGTTGATCTCTGGAGGCTGTATTTAACCAATAATGATATAAAAAGTCCATAAAGAGTCCTTATTGTGAGTGGAACTGAGAGTAGCACTATCCTCCAGCTGCACCTAAAGAGAGACGTAGCTCTAAAACTCAAAATGGCAGCCTGTCAGTCGGAGCTAGCGTTAGCGTCTGGTCGGGGCCGTGACAGCTCGTACGGTTCACCTGACAGACGGCCGTCGGGGAGTTCTCGTTACACGGCTGAGTTAAGTGCTTCGGACTGAGATTGAAGACCCGCGTCTGTCACTGCTTCAAAGAAGGGTTCGACTCGAAGAAGAGCAGCGTCTGTAGCTGCTTTTTGATGCGTCTAGAGGTCTCGACTTTCACAAACACTTGAGGATCACTGAGCTTTCATTTTGTCCATTTTTGGCCTTCAAACCCGACCTGTTTTAGCTCGAGAGTGGTGTTAGTGCGCTTTAATCGAGCTGTTTATTTATTTTATTTATTGTAGCTACACGTGATACAGCTTTAAATGTGTCCGATTGTAGAAAAATAACATAAAATAAGACAATACACACAAAAATACAAAGCATATATAGGACGAATCAGTAAGAGATGGGTTAAAGGTGGTCACAGATCTGGTTTGTTTCTGTTTTTTGTCTCTTTGTCTCTCTTAAGCCAGATTTTTACGCATGATTCCCAGTTGGGCAAAGTCTGCACCAGTTTGCTCCAGTTTGAGAGTCAATTAGACAATTTTTTTGAGCTGAATCTGGACAGAAACAACTAAAACAGACCCAACCGTAAACACCAACGACCAATGACAAAGAGAGAAACAGGAAGTAGAGCCAGAGGAAGACAGGAAGTAGAGCCAGAGGAAGACAGGAAGTAGAGCCAGAGGAAGACAGGAAGTAGAGCCAGAGGAAGACAGGAAGTAGAGCCAGAGGAAGACAGGAAGTGTAGACAGAGGAAGACAGGAAGTAGAGCCAGAGGAAGACAGGAAGTAGAGCCAGAGGAAGACAGGAAGTGTAGACAGAGGAAGACAGGAAGTAGAGCCAGAGGAAGACAGGAAGTAGAGCCAGAGGAAGACAGGAAGTAGAGACAGAGGAAGACAGGAAGTAGAGCCAGAGGAAGACAGGAAGTGTAGACAGAGGAAGACAGGAAGTAGAGACAGAGGAAGACAGGAAGTAGAGCCAGAGGAAGACAGGAAGTAGAGACAGAGGAAAACAGGAAGTAGCGGGAAAATCTAAACAAAGATGGCGAACTGTGACAATAACTGGTTTGTTTACCTTTAAACTGTGGCTCTTGCGGGAGTTTGATGCGTTTATTTGTCTTTAGTCGTTTTTTGACAGATCTTGAAGTCTTTCAGTTTTCTTACAAACATCATCTGAAATCAGTCTGTTTCAGTGTGTATTATGTTTTCAAAATCTGCAAAGACTGTTGTTTAGTGTGTTCCCAGCTTTATTTAACTCAGTGGTTTTCAAGTCCAAGTCACCAAAGTAAACTCCATCTCTGTCTGGGACTAAAGATCTGTGGTTAAAGCTGGTCTTCAGTGTGACATGTTTCTTCTAAAAGCCCAAACTGGCCTCGATTCAACCAAACGTCACGAATAACGACATCTTTGTGGATTAAACAAACTGTGGTCCATAATTCTGCAAAAACATGACGACTCTATAGATCTCTCTCTAACTCTATTTAACAACGCTCCATGTTGTATCAGGATCCTGTGGCTGTCCATTTACTGTTTCCTTATTAAATGGTGCATCTAAAGCCGTAAAATAATAATGAAGAGGTTTGCTGAGGCTTGCGTCAGTCTTTTGATTCATTTTCTTGATAAAACTGTAAATAAAAGCAGCTGAAGTGACCACACACTCAGTATAGACTCAGAACTGATGATAACATGATTTTAAATCCATCCAGGTATGTTTTTTGGGGCTTTTAGAAACAGAAACCAGAGCACTTAGATGGAAGTCAACACAGTACAGCAGACTCTAGTATTTTTCTAGTATATAAGTTTTATATCCTGCATTTTTATCTTGTTTTTCAGACGTTTATATAATTGTTTTCCTGTTGGTGCAGGCTTCTTCTGTTCCAGACGAGCTGTTTTTGTGGTTTTCCCAAATAAATGCAGCGTCTTTGATTTATTGAATAAGTTTGCAGTGCAGTGTGACCTAGTTTAGCTTTTGACAGAACAATCTTGGACTGTGGAGACCCTCTGAGACGCCAAAGAGCTGCTGACTCCGGGTCTTTTCACTCCGAGGCTGACTTTGTAAACTGTGGATTAATCAGCGTTTGTTTTGTTGAATCGCTCTCGTCTTTTTGTCCCGTTCGTTTAACATCAGTAGCGCTCACCTGCTGCTGTTTATTTTTACTTTATATCAGCTCGAGCTCAGTCGGCGTTTCTTCGACTCAAACCAATTACGGCCTCGTTCAAATGCAGATCTGTATCTCAGCCGCAATAAAAGGTTGAGTTTAGAGTCACGGAAACAGCTTCTAACGCGAGATGGAGATGAACACAGCTCTGACAAACCGGGCTTGGACTGTGATAAGTCTTCATTTGTCGACAGGAAAAGGAAATAGCACTTTTAACCACTGCTCTCTGTTGTTAAAAACCCAATGCAGGTGATGCTCCATGTTGTTCAGTGTAGCATCCGTCCTGTTGTTGCTCCAGAGCCTCCAAACTCATGCTTAGAGTTGAACCAACCTTCTCTGTGAGTTTTTCTGAGACAATTTGCTGCATAAAAAACACAATTATCCATAATCGCTGATAAAACATTTGCAGTATTTTATTATTTACAATTTCTTAGTTAATACAGCTGACTTTGGACACAATAAAACAAAAATAATTGACATCTTTGAGTCTGAAAAGTGTCACAGAGCCATTTGTAAAGCTTTGGGACTCCATCAAACCAGAGTGAGAGTTATTATCGACAAATAGAGAATTAAAACAATTCTTTAAAGAAGAGTGACGTGAAAGAAAGCAGTTATAGATTCTGAAGGAAGCTTGGGTTTGTAGCTTCTTTTTTCTCAATTCATAAAGTCATATTTGATCTGAAACAGTTAAGTGTGACAAATAAGAAATCAAGAAGGGGGCTAATACTTCTTATTTCTCTAGTTAAAGATGGTTAATATGTCTCAGAATCCATCTACTGTGTGTTATTTTCTCATTTCTCCACATATTTATAGTCGAGGGCTTTACATTTGTCTTAAAAATCTACTTTCACGGCGTCGAAGGCTGTTACTAATCTGTTTGTAGGAGACGAGAGCAGCTGGAGAACAGTTTGACGCCGATGTGTAACACTGCTCTTTATCACTTCTCTGTCTCCGGATCATTTCACAGAGAAAGACCCGCTGCTTCCAAACCGCGAGCAACTCTTTCCCTCGTCTTTCCTCGAGGTTGCGTCAGATTTTTCCGCTGCCGCAGTCCCTCGTCCCGTTTTCTCACCGAGACGTTCTTTAACTTTTCGAATGAAGCGTCCGTCGTCAGAGCTTTACTCGAAATAAACGCAGTCCGGTCCCGTAAATCCAGAGGAACGGAGGGAGACGAGGCTGAAGCGGAGCTGCGAATGTGGTCTGAAAAAGCAGAAGGGATTACACGCATTAGAGAGACTCTGGGTCTAATACTGAGGCTGATCCTGGAACAGTGAGCAGAGCATTGTGCTGCGTCATCACTACCTCTGCCTTTCACAGCCTCTTTAATCACGTTACAACATTTACTGCAGCTTCGGCGGCCTTTACGTCGGAATAATAGAAACGTCAAGGTTAAAAATGTGGAAGTTCTAGATTCAAGAGGCTGCAGTTGTGTTGAAGGATACGAAATGCAATACTACAGTGTTTTGAAGTAACAATAAGTTGGAAGTTTTCAAAGGATGAAAGAAAAATGCAAATTCTCCATAAATATGATTATTTTTGGCACATGGCAGTTGATGTGTGTGCTGTCAGTGAGAGAAACATTAGCTGCTTTATTTATGTGAGCATTAAAGCAGCTAAATGCTACGTGCTACAAGTCACTGCAGGATTAGGACGATAAAAAATATGAAAAAGAGTCGTACACAGATGTTTTTAGGACCTGTGCCTCCTCTTCAAAGACTGTTAAACACACTACACCTGATAGTTTTTCTTCTATCCAAATAGTTTATTGTAAAATCAATCGTTTGGGTCAAAGGAGCGCTCCCATTGGTCGACACTTGTCACATGACGTTCCAGGAAGTTTAATAGCTGCAGATAAAGTGTATTTTCAGCTGAATATGTCTTTTAACAGAGAAACAGCTGAAAAAAGAAAAGCATCAACAGAGAAAAGGGAGGCTCACCATCGCCTTTAACGACATTAACATTAGACAAACACTATTAAGTTCATGCAGCATAAAAAAACAACATGAAGGGTTTGTTGCTGCAAATACATCATTAAATAAACTGAGTGGTGTGTGCTACGATAAATGAAGCAGTAAAATATTAAGAAGTCAAAAGGTGAAATAAAGTAACCAACCAAAACATTTGTAAAGATTTGTTTTTGGGTTTATTTTCCGTTTTTGTAAATAAAATGATGACTTATGAAATGGAAATGGGCAAAGAGGAAAGAAAAAACTGGAAGAAAAAATGGAAATATTGAAAAAAAGTAATCAGTGTATTTTCATAAAGCCACGTTTGCCTTTTTCAGGAGCCTGGCCGGTCATACCCAAGTCAAATGAGAGTGTAATCCCTTCCCTTCACAGCAGTTTCCAATCAGTAGAAACTAATCCAACTGTAACTTTTCATTTTATTAATGTTTAATTAATGTTTAAGTATAAACAGACACTCATTTGATGTGTTTAGAGTCTTTAATTCCTCTCTCTTTTGTGTTTTTTTCTTCTGCAGACTCCAGATGAATCCCATGACACAGCTCTACTACAAAAAGGTCAGTCCATCTCTCACCTTTTCATTAACGTCTGCTAATTTCTGTCAAATCCAGGATAAATGTTTTCCTCGGGCTGTGTTTTGACTGATGGCTGTGTTTGAAGGGTTTTTCTTTCTCCGTGTGACAAATGACACCTGCTCTTTTAACGCGGCGCCGACTCCAGAGAGGATTAATTCTGTGGTAAATAAACGAACGAGAGGCTGATGCGTTTACTTTCCCGAGCCTCGTTTGAAGCCGTAGACAAACAGAACGGTTAAATATTCATGTGCGGCGCTTTCTGCAGAGAATGACTTTGTGTTTTTGGAGGTTTTTTTCTTTTCCTCATTATCTCAGATCCACTTTTATGTTGCAGCTGTAAGTGGCACTTTTTCTTACTAATTTTTAATCTTTTAAGAGGTCCTTTATCTGCATTTAGACGTCTTTCTTCTTTTTGTGAAATAAAGAGCTCAATTAAAACCACTGTTAAACCATTGAACACAATGTCATGAGTAAAACAATAAACAGTAGAAATAAATGAGAAAGATGAGTCGTTTTAACAAATAAACGTTATAATTTCAGTAAATGGAGACTGACTGACTACATGAGTGTGCTGTCAGTGAGTGGGTAGAGAACATTAGCAGCTAAAGCTAATGCTAATGCAGGAAAAAATATGTGTCTGACTCCATTAAATGCTTCAGTTCAACAGTTTTTGAGCCACATGCAATAAAACCTTATAGAAATTGATTTATTTTTTGTTTTCTTTTCTCCATTTTTCTTTTTGTGGGGTTTTATTTTTAGTTTCAGTTCCAAAAAGGCTGAAAAATGGAAACTACTGCTTTAAAAAAGAAATCAAATTAATTAGTATGAACTGACATGATAAAGTATATATTAAAACCTTATAGAATCAATATGAATGACCCATATCTTGCACAAGGCAAATGTTTATTAAAAGAGACCCAAGTTTTTTAAAGTCTATAAGTCTATAGTCAAGTCTATAAATGTAAAATAAAGAGATGTGTTCTGTAACATAACTGTGTCTGTAGTGCTGTAACAGAGATATTGAATAAGACCAATCTAAATGTGGCTAATAGCATCATTTCTGTTCGTTTCTGTTTGTGTGTTGGTTTTGTTGGTTTTGTTTGCCGTAGGCGACGTACTCGCCGTACCGGGACCGGATCCCGCTGCAGATCGTCCGAGCCGAGGTGGAGCTGTCGGCCGAAGAGAGAGCCTACCTCACTGCTGTCGAGAAAGGTCCTCACTCATTCACCTTTATTGTATTTATTTAAAGCTGTAGGAACAGACTCAACCCACATGACGCTCATCTGTGAATATACTTTTAATCATGTTTTAAACCATTGATTTGAAATTGTTTATTAAATTAAATTTAAAATGTTTATAAAATGAGGGAAAGCACATAAAGTTATTTTCTTTTTGAAATATACCATAAACAATATAAAAAAGGAAGAATAATAAATTAATATTTTTAATTAATTTTAATCATTTAATCATTATTTTTTCTGCCAGATTTAAAGCCTTACTTGGTGAATTTTTTGTATTGAATTAAAACTTTATTTATTTGTGTAATAAGTGTAATAGAAGCTTTATTTATTTATTTATTTTTTTTTACCTCTGAATCACCTCAGCAGCTGTTTCCTTTTTCAAAGACCAATAACTTTCAGAACACATTTAAAGGCTGCAAAATCTCACAAACAAAAGGTTTATTTCTTTCTCATCCGTAAATAATAACACTTCTTTTTGTTTCCTGAAATTTCATATGAAAAAAAAACACAATTTGAGTTGAAATAAACAGCGTCTAGAAAAACACCTTACTTTATTTTTGACTTCTGAGTCATTTTAAGAAGATGTTTGTCTTGTTTTTTGATCTGTAAACCTAACCTCTGTCCTGGTCCTGACCGCGGTCCTGGTCCTGACCCCGATCCTGGTCCTGGCCCTCATCCTGGTCCTGACCCCGGTCCTGACCCTGGTCCCGGTCCCGTGCAGGTGACTATGCCGGGGTCAAACACGCGCTGCGAGAGGCCGAGGTCTACTACAACATGGACGTGAACTGTCTGGACCCGTTGGGACGCAGCGCTCTGCTCATCGCCATCGAGAACGAGAACCTGGAGATCATGGAGCTGCTGCTGGACCACGGCATCCACACGGGGGACGCCCTGCTGTACGCCATCAGGAAGGAGGTGGTGGGCGCCGTGGAGCTGCTGCTGTCCCACCGCAGACCGAGCGGCGAGAAACAGGCGAGTGTCCCGACCCAGTTGACTCTTAAAACTCTTCATTTCACGCTTATTTTTCCCCAAACGACCAGTGTCCTGCTTTGTTTATTCTGATAATTGACTGATTCCTCGTCGTTATTGTCCTTGGTTCCGCTCATAATCGCCAATAAATAGATTTATACTTACAGGCTTTTTTACATTTAAATTATTTTGCGCTGAAACGAAATTAAAGAAACACCTTTTGCATTATTGAGTGAATTCAAAATGAATATTGGAGTCGTATATATTTTGAGTTATTGGTTTTATCTTAGAGAGACAAGGATTATATTATAAATCCACTCAAGAGCAGTGCTACGGACCTTATTCTACAAAATGAATACATTACTCTCTTCTTTAAAGCTCAGTCTTCTTTTGCAGATGTTAAACTGCAGCTGAAGAAGCCAGTAAAGAATCTAATGCCATAAAAAAGTCATTACCGTCTGCTCTTTATTTATTTTCTCAGTTAAAACAGTAAAGTCAGAGGTAAATCCGTCAGATGTGGCGTCCAAAAGCTACACTCGACCCAAAACAAACCCAAACAACCTGAATCTGTTTTTGATTAATGATCGATTCTGTTCAGGACCAAGGTTTGGGTTGAAACAGTCTTAATCTGGTGCTTTCTTTTCTAAAATCTCCCGAAAGCTCGTCAAGAAAACGCCTTTGAGTCATTGAAGTGAAAGCGTTAACCGGCCTGATGTAAACGAAACAATCTGCAACAGAATCATTGAGTTTTCAACAAAACATGCATCTGAAAAGCCTCTTGGAAACAGTTTTTTCCGTTTGATTTCACACAGTGACACAAGAATTGACTTTAGCTTCTAACATTTCTGGACTGTCTCTGAACAGTAACAGACCAGGGTTTACTCTTGAGGTGTTTGTTTAAGTCAGGCGTCTCCAAACTATTCACAAAGATGGCCACCTTTGAAAAGAGGAAAATCTTCATGGGCTGAAAATCTCTTATGATTTTTATTCTTATTCCACAAGCACAGGTTATAATTGGATTTTAACAGGTTTTATATTAAATTAAACAGGATTTAGTTGGATTTAAACAGGTTTATGTTGGTTTTAAACAGCTCTGTTTACAGTGATACCAGTGTTTCTGAATTAAACATCTGCCGGTGGAGACGCTCTGAAACAGGATTGAGACGCAGACCGTGTGTGAGTCTGAGTGTGTGTGTGTGATCGACGGAGTGTGTGTGTGTTCGTCTGAGTGTGTTTGTGTTCGTCTGAGTGTGTTTGTGATCGTCTGAGTGTGTGTGTGTTCGTCTGAGTGTGTTTGTGTTCGTCTGAGTGTGTTTGTGTTCGTCTGAGTGTGTTTGTGTTCGTCTGAGTGTGTTTGTGTTCGTCTGAGTGTGTTTGTGTTCGTCTGAGTGTGTTTGTGTTCGTCTGAGTGTGTTTGTGTTCGTCTGAGTGTGTGTGTGTTCGTCTGAGTGTGTGTGTGTTCGACTGAGTGTGTTTGTGTTCGTCTGAGTGTGTTTGTGTTCGTCTGAGTGTGTTTGTGATCGTCTGAGTGTGTTTGTGTTCGTCTGAGTGTGTTTGTGTTCGTCTGAGTGTGTTTGTGATCGTCTGAGTGTGTTTGTGATCGTCTGAGTGTGTTTGTGATCGTCTGAGTGTGTTTGTGATCGTCTGAGTGTGTTTGTGATCGTCTGAGTGTGTTTGTGTTCGTCTGAGTGTGTTTGTGTTCGTCTGAGTGTGTGTGTGTTCGTCTGAGTGTGTTTGTGATCGACGGAGTGTGTTTGTGTTCGTCTGAGTGTGTTTGTGTTCGTCTGAGTGTGTGTGTGTTCGTCTGAGTGTGTTTGTGTTCGTCTGAGTGTGTTTGTGATCGACGGAGTGTGTGTGTGTTCGTCTGAGTGTGTTTGTGTTCGTCTGAGTGTGTTTGTGATCGACGGAGTGTGTTTGTGTTCGTCTGAGTGTGTTTGTGTTCGTCTGAGTGTGTTTGTGTTCGTCTGAGTGTGTTTGTGTTCGTCTGAGTGTGTGTGTGTGTTCGTCTGAGTGTGTTTGTGATCGACGGAGAAGGACTGAGACGTTCAAGACTCGAGAAAAAAAACAGAAGAAGTCGAGAGGTTTGAAAAACGAACGAGGACAAAATAATAAACTGGAGCGAGACGCAAGCTTCTGGAAGAAACGGGAGAGGATTTTTAAAGACTGTTTACTGATACTTGGACGGACTGAAGCTGGGTAACCATGGAAACCAACCCTCGGCCCCGAAGCGGAGGATTCTGGGAAGGTTTTGGTCGCCTTTCAGTTGGACAGGGATCTGAACATTATGTGCTGTATTTATCTCGATTTGTTTCAGTCTCAATGAAGATGATTATGGACGAAAAAGCTCAGTAAATATTCACTTTATTTGAAAATGACGCTTAAACGCGACAAAGTTGATCTGATGAAGTCCTGGTCCATGGTTTGAACAGGTCTACGTCAAAAATACATCTGTGAATATTAATGAAAGTCCACTGTTTAATAATATACGTCGATATGGTACATTTGAACCAATAAACCAAACCTAGAACATTATAAAACAATCACAATAAAACATCTTAAAATAATCTGAAAAAGAGTCTTTTCTAAATAGTTTTGAGTCGTTGAGTTTTACTTTTATTATCTTTTTATCTCATGCTGTTATTCTCACATTTGTAGTTTGTCGAAGATCATTTCCGATCTCGAAAACGAATCCTGTTTGTCTTTTTTGCTCTGTTTCTCTGAATAAACGTAAACAGACTCTTTCTCAGTAGGATTTTCTGCCGCCTTTGATTCAATATCGACAACCTCTGGAACCAAAATCGAATGAGAATATCTCTGAAGAATTCACACAGACTCTTGTGTTTAAAGGTTTAGCCTGTTGCATAGAAGATGGAACAGGAAAAGGCTCGCTGTTCTTTCACAATAAAAGCCCATTAGTTTTTATTCTCTAGTGAAAAAGTTTATTTCTCTAAGTTGTATTAATTGAGTTAGTACGTCCACTTCTAATCCTATTAAACTGGGATTATTCCTTCTTTATTGAGTCAGGATTAGGATTTGTTTCAGAGGAATACGTTTGGTTTTAACTCAGACCAAGGCGTTCCGTTCTTTTTCTATTGTTCTTGTTTCTATTGTAAATGTACAGTTGTTAATGAGCGGGACGGCAGCTGGTCCGAGGCCCCTCGTCTCGACTGAAATTAGACGAAGATGTGACGAAGAGCGGTTCTGGCAGCTCTCAGACGGAGCAGAGACCGGCGGCAGATGGAAAAATCAAGACGGCACAAGGTCAAACGGGGAGAGACTTGAAAGGATCCGACCGAGGAGGGAAGGAGCCGAGGAGGGGCAGAAAAGAGGCAGAAAAGAGGCAGAAGATAAGACCTCTGCATGGTTCTCCCTCTGAGAAACAAACCAGTCCACTCCCTTCACTTCAGAGTGCTCGAAATCCTTCAAAATACACTAATAATTCATCTCAGAATACATTAATTAAAGCCAAGACCTACTTTAGCTTTAGCCTTAGCTTGTTTGTAGCATGTTGCCATTAGCTTAACATTGAAAGTGATAGAAGCTAACTTTCTACAATAAAATAATTCATTACTTCTGTTGATTTTCAGAGAGTTGCTGATTGGCTCATTTTGACTTTTGGAGGAAAATGATGAATAATTTCTTGCGATCTGACTTAAAAAAGACAATTAAAATGTAGTTTTTGGTTTGTTTGACTAAAGCAAAGCAGCAGGAGCAACTTGTATTGTTCTAAAAGTGAAAATAAAGCAGTTTTATTGGATTTTCATTTGAATCATTTCTGTTTCCAAAGATAGACGTGAGAAATGATCAGGTCAGTTATATTACTTTTATTCTGTATTATGTTATATTTGATCGTTTGTTTTGCAGCGTAAACATGTTTATAAAGACATTACAGCTTTATTTAAATTCTAAAGTGAATATTAGAGATTCTGTTCACATGTTTCTGACTCAACACACTTTAAAAATTCAGATTTGGACCTTTCACGTCGAGCGGAGACGTACTTTTTTCTCTTTTCTGCTTCAGTAAAGTGTGACCAGCCCGAGTCTCTTCAGATTTGGCTCCGACCTACTTTCTCCACAGTCTCAGATCTGTTTAGATTATTAAAGCTCTGTATCAGACGCCCACGCTGCTGTTTCCAATCAAGACAGTTCCACACACGGCTCCTCAATGTGTTCCCAATATGCTCTCCACAACTTCTCTCCAACGCCGTCTGCCTTTTTCCGAAGCTTCGCGGACGAGACGTTTCTGATTCCGATTCCTCTGTGTTTCCTCAGGTTCCGTCTCTGATGATGGACAGTCAGTTCTCAGAGTTCACCCCGGACATAACTCCCATCATGCTCGCTGCTCACACAAACAACTACGAGATCATCAAGCTGCTCGTTCAGAGAAAGGTGAGCCTCATCTGGAGCTGAGATTGTGGCTTGTGTTTCCTACGGTGGCCCTGCAGGGACACACTGAACAAACCCAGACTTTCATAAAGAGGCCCATAGTTCAATAAAACAAAAGAATTGAGACAAAATTCCCTGGTTTTAGCTTTATTTTTGGTCATTTTTTCAACATATTTGGTCTTATTTAGTGTTTTTTTTTTTCATTTTTTAAATTTCTGCTATTTAATTATGCTATTTTGTACATTTTTATTATATTTTTGTTCCTTTTGATTATCATTTTGGTCATTTTTATTCCAGTCTCATTTGTTTTTACTGTTTAATCCTTGTGAGAACGATCAACTTTAACATTTACAAACATTTTTCGGGATTTTTGAAAATGCTGAGTCTGATTTTTAAATAAATCTTACTCCTGATTCAATATTTGTGAACTTCAGGGTTAGGTTAATGAGATTTTACTGTAAACATTTAGAAACAAAATCACTTAAATTTTCCAGTTTCTGCGTTTGGTTTGGGCTTGAATGGGTCGTAATTGGATTTGAACCAGTTTTAGTTGAATTTTTTGAGATATTTGAACAAATATTTGTTGAAACTGAGCAGGTTTTTATTTTATGAAGATGTTTTAGTTGGATTTGATCAGGTTTTGGATGCATTAAACAGGTTTAAGTTAAACAGGAGTGAGTTTTAGTTGAACTTGAACATGTTTTAGATGAGTTTCAACAGTTTTATCCGTTTATACTGATTTAAAGAGATTTTAGTTTGAACATGTTCAGCTGTATTTAAACAAGGTTTTGAAGAGTTTAAAGTGATTTAGTTTTCACAAATTGTTTAAAAAAATATTCACTGTAAACATTAAGAAACAAAATCAGTCAATTTCCCAAGAATTATCGCAAGACTGTGTTAAAAAAACAGATGAATTGCTCAGTTTGTCCTGTTCAGTAGAAACTGGAAGAATATGAACTTATTGCTTGTAGAATATTTTAATTCTGATTTTCAGAGACAGACAAATGCAAAGTCTGTTATTTTTTGTGTTTATACATTTTTAAAAACATAATACTGACTGATTTCCTCCATTCTGTTCAACTCTAGTCAACATTATACACAATAATACTCCATTTTTCACTGAAACCATGATGAGAAGTGATAGGTTTTATATTATTTGTGTTTTCCAGGTGACTATTCCCAGACCTCACCAAATCCGCTGTGACTGTGTGGAGTGTGTGTCCAGTTCAGAGGTGAGCCACACACAGCTTTAATATAAATCCTGACTTTAAACGAAGGCTGTAATGACGCGGTGTGACCTCGTGTCTTCAGGTGGACAGTCTGAGACACTCTCGGTCCCGACTCAACATCTACAAAGCCCTGGCGTCTCCGTCGCTCATCGCTCTGTCGAGTGAAGACCCCATCCTCACGGCGTTCAGACTGGGCTGGGAGCTGAAGGAGCTCAGCAAGGTCCGCGTTAGACCTGCTCTTTTACAGAACGTCACACTTTTACCTCCAATTATTCACCACTGAGATGAAGTTGGAGCTGTCCGTAAAAAAACGTTCCCAGAGTTGGAGCAGTGTCGGGTTTTCACTCAAAACTAAAACTCAGAGATAGTTTTGGTTGGATTTGACGAGGTTCTAGGTGGATTTAAACAGGTTTTAGTCAGGTTTGTTGTGTTTAGCTGAATTTTAACTGGTGTTTAGGTTTAAACCACTTTTAGATGTGGTTTAAAAACTTTTTTAGACACTTTTTAAAACTAATTTAAGCAGTTTTTAGTTGGATTTAAACCAGATTTAAATGGATATGAACAGGATTTAGGTGAATATGAAAAGGTTTTAAATGGAATTTCTTCAGTTCAAGAGGTTCTAGGTGGATTTGAACAGGTTTTAGTCAGGTTTGTTGTGTTTAGCTGAATTTTAACTGATGTTAGATGAAGTTGAAGTTTAATTTTTAGGTTTTAAACCACTTTTAGATAAAAAGAAAAACTTTTTGTTAGATTTAAACACTTTTTTAAATTAGTTTAAGCAGTTTTTAGTTGGATTTAAACAAGATTTGAATTAATATAACAGGATTTAGGTGAATATGAAAAGGTTTTAAATGGAATTTCTTCAGTTCAAGAGGTTCTAGGTGGATTTGAACAGGTTTTAGTCAGGTTTGTTGTGTTTAGCTGAATTTTAACTGATGTTAGATGAAGTTGAAGTTTAATTTTTAGGTTTTAAACCACTTTTAGATAAAAAGAAAAACTTTTTGTTAGATTTAAACACTTTTTTAAATTAGTTTAAGCAGTTTTTAGTTGGATTTAAACAAGATTTGAATGAATATAACAGGATTTAGGTGAATATGAATAAGTTTTATATGGAATTTCTACAGTTCTTTGTTAGATTTGAAGAGGTTTTAGGTGGATTTTAATTGTTTTCAACAGGTTTTAGATATAATTGAAAGGGTGTTGCTGGATTTCACAAAGTTTGAGAAGGTTTAAAGCAGGTCTAACTGGATTTATTTGGCCTTTACTCCCGCTTGAGTGGTTTTTTTCCGTCCCGTTTGCCGCAGGTGGAGAATGAGTTTCGTCAGGAGTACGAGGAGCTGTCGCAGCAGTGCAAACGATTCGCCAAAGACCTGCTGGACCAGGCCCGGAGCTCCCGAGAACTGGAGACCATCTTAAACCACCGAGACAACGACCAGAGCGAAGAGCTGGACCCTCGGCAGTGCCACGACCTCGCCAAACTCAAACTGGCCATCAAGTACCACCAGAAAGAGGTAGGGACGCTCTGAAACAACGCAGCTTCACGCCTCGGTGTTCAAAGTCACCTCTTCTTCGCGGGACGATCGTAAACGTCAGGGTTTTTTTGATAAAGCCTCTTCGCTGACACGAGGCTCGTCGTAAATCCCGGCCTTCGTCAGGGATCACTTTTAGATTTGGAGCGTCGTGTCTCTGCGACGAAGACGAGCCGAAGCGTTAATGACTCAAAGAACAATGAAGGGAAAGTGCTTTTGTGTCCTTGTGCAGCGGGACAGAGGCTGTGATTTAATAAAGACCGTGAGCCGGGGCTGAGAGAGGAACGATAGTGAGAATTACCATTTCAATACTGCAGGGAAGTTAGTGTGTGATAAAACAAAAGCTCGGAAATGTTTGGACAAGAGCGGCTTTGACTGGATCCACTGTTATCGTCTCAGTTTGTTTAAGTGTCTTTGTTACGTATTAACCTTGTCTAAAGTTAAAAAGCTGACACAGAAAACTTTAAAGAACGAGGAAGTGTTGAAGTCAGTGATGTGTCTTTGTTTTACATTAAAAGTAGGTTCAGAGCTGGATTAAACTCTAAAAGTTACACAATAAGAACTGGTTTTTTTTTTCGTTTTTTTTTTATATTTGTTTTGACATTTTTTTTATTTCTTTGTACTATTTCCTAACTTTATATAATTTTGTCTCATTGTATTAATCATTTTTTTATTTCTTTAGATTCTCACTTGTTATATTTTTCATCCCAATTTTTTGATTTTTATGATTTTATTCATTTTAACATTTTTTTGCAGTATTTGTATATATATATTTTTTTTTTAATTTTCAAAATCAAATCTTTTTTTTCATTTTCACATTTTTCATTATTGTAGAATCACTAATATTGTCCTTTTTTATTTTTTATTTTTGTTCCTGCTTTTAATAATAATTTCATAACTTTTTAAAAAGATTTTTTCGCAGCATTTTAAGCATTTTGTTGCATATTTTCTCTTCTTTTTTGCCATTTGGGCCAATTTAATTAAAACACTGCATTTTGGATTTTGAAGTTTAATTTACTTTGTCATTTTCACGTTCACTTCTATCGATCCATCTTCATTCTCTCATTATTCCGTCATGCTCCAGTAGCTTGATCCAGACTCATAAACCTCATTATAATCCGTCCTTTATTGTGAGCAGTTTGTTGGTTTTGAGTCCATTTGTACAAAGCTCAGTAAATAAAACACAGAAACGATCCGGACACACGTCGACCTGTGTTTTTTAATCTAATCCTGTCGTTGGCGGTGTCTTCGTGGCAGACACTGGTTTAAATATTCATGTCTCTCATTAATATTTTCATGAAGCATATACGACACGGATGTTTAAAGCCCAGAGGACACGCTTTAGTTTTAGCGTGTTGCTGTTTAAACGTGTTAAAACAAGCCTTAACGTGTCTCGGGGTTAACGTGACCTTTAGCATCTCACTCTGGTACTTCACTTTTTAAAATTCACATTTATTTTTGGACAAATGCTGGACTTTACCTAAAAGACTGATGCTGGAAGTGTCTAATCTGAGTCAGTAACTTGTATAAACACAATGTTATGATTTTGTTCCATAAAGTTGTAGAGTTTTATCATCATGTTTTTGGGTCTCCACAGTCAAAAAATAAGAGCTTACACAGTATTTATTTCAGATGAATTCCAATGATGGCTTCATGTTGTTAATTAATGTCCCGTTACTGCTGAAAGTCAAAGTCTATTAATGTCAATTCTGCCTCATGTTCAGTTCAAACAGAAAACGGAACTGACTCTTCCTTCCATAAGATTAGTAAAAACTGCAATATATACTATTAAAATGATACTTATTTATATTATATTTGAGAGTACTCACTGCTGCAGGTGACCGTCCAAAAACAAAACACACAGTTTTAACAAGTTTTCACAAATCTGTTCAGTGAAAGAAAACAAAATAAGAATATTGCAGCTTGTATTTTTGTAGTTTGTATAAAACCTGTTGTTTGCAGGTTTTATTTTGTGACCTACACAAGTCCAGTTTGCATTTTTAATCGAGTGAGAGTGATCAGTTTGTATTCCTGATACATCTACGTCCTGAAAGAGCAGATCTGAGTAGTATTTATCTGGAAGTTGTCAATACTGTTTTTGTATTTTGAGCCCAATATGAGCCTCAAGTCTCTGTATTTTAACAGAGTTGGATTTTATTCCTTTATTAAAACAGACTTATTCGTGATTTTAATGGGATTTAAACACAATCTTCTTCTGTTCTGTGACAAATACCGTCTTAAACGTGTTTCCAGTCTCATTATAATCCTCCGACCGGTCGCGGGTTCATGTTTCCTGAGCTGTTTTGTGGCTTCGACAGTGAACGTCTAATTAAAAGCCCTTCAGAGTGAGTCCGTGCGGCGGCGGCAGCGGCGGCCGTCCACTCCGTCTCACCGCGAGGGATAATTGGCTCAGCGTCGCTTTGAGCCAGAATCGTACAGAAAGCGGAGAGTCGTGGTACATTTGAAAACGTCCCGCGGCGAAGACGAGGGAGACGTCTGTGATCTGAGGACGACGGGACGACGGGCCGCCAAAAACCTGCCGCTGACAGACTGTGGACCAGTATTTTTAGAACACATTTTGAGACATTTAGTTTGGACTTGTGTGGTTTATCTTTGAGTAATGGGTGTAACTGGTATTCATGGTAAACCAACAATCAATCTGTCATTAAAATTTCAAAAGCTCTACACTTTGTTTAAATACACAGTTAATGGAAAATCAGCTGTTTTAATTGGTGCATTCTTAATTAATGAGCGCGTTAAGAGTCTATTTTACGCATCAGAAACAACGACGGCTTCTTAGTTTATAATAAAGGCTGCAGTGAAGCCGAGAAAGTGAATTAAACTGAAAGAAACACCAAAAGGACGTGTAGAAAGAGTAGTAGAACTGCTTTTGTAGCGTCATGTGATGAGTAAAAAATGGCTGTTGTATGTTCAAGAAGAAGGTTAACGGTTTTATTTGATTTCGATTTTTCATTTTATAGACAGTCTTGATCGTTCGGCACTTTTATTTTGAACTTCCACTAGAACCTATTTCCCAAACTTCACACTGACACTAAACATACTCAGAGCACTTCCAACTGAACTCTGGGACGAAAACATACATTTAGTTTCTTTGAGAGCGGAAAAACAAACCAAAACTATACTGTCCACTTGAATAAAATGAACAGAGCAAACGTAAAACACTGAGAAGGTTAAATGTCATGTTAGCATTTGGGCTAACAGCACCGTCTAGAATATTAGTTTTCTGTGGTTTTGTTCACGGTTTAAAACGACAGCTGTGAATGTTAGCTGGACCAACGTAAATGGATCATTTTCTGGTTTGGAGCAGATTAAGTAAGTGTGAACACAGCCTGAAAACAGGAACCTCACATTTAATGCCACATCTTTTTCCAGAGACAGTTACTCATCGATGGTTCACTTACATAAACCTCTCTCTCCGTCTGACACGTTGTTGCGTCTCATTCTGTTTGGTTTATTTCCTTTCATCCCTCTGTATTTACTCTTTTTTTCTTTTCATCTGCTGTTTTTACGAACGCTGACCCGGTGCTTTCTTCTTCCATTTGAAACTCTGCTAATGCTCTTTTTACGCGAGGCCTGTGTTTACGTTCTGACTGAAGCGGGTCGAGGTGTCGCCGCGACGCTGCCTCGGTGCGCCACCGGCTTCGGGCTTTTAGAGCGAATTACGCCACAATGAGACGAGAACGAGACCCGCGTATTCTTTGTGCTCTGTGTTTTGTTGCTTGATAAAATCACAGCTGGACTCGATGTTCACACTGTGCTTCTGTTCGCTGCTACTTTTGTTCCTGAATTTCTATTCAGCGTTGTCTTTTATGGCTCACAGTTGAATGGCTGCCTCGTCTATATTTATGGATTACTTCATGGGTATTGGGAATTTTCTATAGCTTTAAAACACACACATTTTTTTTTATTCTTTCACATTATGCAATTTTGCCAAGAAAACATTGAGAGATTCCTTGTGACGATGAAAAAGACATGTCACCAGTTTCTATAAAGCAGCAGGTTTGTTGTGAGTTTCTTTAGCATTTTTAAGTTCAGAATAAACTTAACTGAACGTCTCGGTTCAGTCACAACATCATTTTAACCAAACAGAGGCAAAAACTGTTGCTGGGAGCTGATAATATAGAGTGTGAAGGGTGCTTTGTCTGTTCTATCATTTATTATTGTTATTTACTGTGAAAAAATAAATAAAATTGTGTAGTCTGTAATCATGTTTTAGTTCAAATATTTAGTTTCAATCTAAGTCTGATAATATTATAAAACAGTGTTATTTTCACGGCTGAGGCAACAGTGTTTTACCCCGTTTTTGAGATTTGTTTTTCCAGAAGAATTTAATATACACTAAAATATAAGTGAAAGACAAAAAAGTAGCGTAACAAGCTTCGTGAATAAGGCCCAATGTATTTTGTCCCAAAACACAAACAAAGACTATGTTGAAGTTAACTCTCAACAAAAACATAAACTTTTCAATCCGACCGACTCCTGTCCTGGCATCATCCTCCTATTTTCTTATTATGGAGCAGATCAGTAGAGTTTTCTGTGGCAGTGCTTTAAATGAACAGAGAATATATCCCAATCCCTTCATGTCTCTGTCTGTTATTCCAGACTGGTTTAACTAATCATCGATCAAAGAGAATATGAAAAAAGACAGATGCCGAAGCCCAGGAAACAGTGAGATGTTTATAAAGTGTTCTGTAACCACAGTCTATGGTTTCATTTAAGCATCTACAGTTTCCCTTTAACTGTGGTTAAAGTCTCTCAAAATGAAAGCCACAGTGGGATCATTCTTTATCAAATGTAAAGTGGTTTTGTGTTACGCTGCTCCTTCGACTCATGTCTGAGCATCAGTTCTCTTCACTGATCAATGTAAATCTCATCTCAGATAAACTCTCTACGATCGATGCTCTGTTCCTCAGTCTGTCCTCTGTTCTAACAACGGTTTGAGATTTTCCTCTCCTACAACAACACTGTTTAACCTCGATGTTTCCTATTTTTACATTCATTCCTCTTTCATTCTCCCTGATTTTCTTTTCTTGTCTCTGTCTCAGACTCTCCTCCAAAAGCAGGGACCTCTCCTGCTTCTCTTTTATTAAAAAAATATTCCTCCAAAACACTAATCCATTTGACCAAACTGAAGTTTAGAGTTTAGCGTTAGCTTAGCTGTGACTTCAGCGTCAGGACGACAATTATCTCCTCCTCGTTAAACATTACGTGATTGAATTGACAGTATTTATCTGTGTTTTACGTTGCCTCCCTTTTCTCTGTTGATGCTTTTCTTTTTTCAGCTGTTTCTCTGTTAAAAGACATATTCAGCTGAAAATACACTTTATCATCTTTATGTCATTTTTCGAGCACGTTTTGTTTATAAAGTCTTGATCGGCTTCATTAAATAAACAGGAAACACTTTATTTCAGATTATTTTCATAACTTAAATATTGAAACATGAACTGCATAAAAACATAATCTTTGTTGTGAGAACTCTAGGAAAAATCCTGCCAAATCCCTGAAAGATCTGAGACGAACAGGTAAACTGACATTCTATATAAATTAATAAACGTATTAATGATAAATTCTTGTGTCTATCTTTTAAAAAAGTGGTCAAACAAAGTGAAAGCTGAAGCGTCGCTGTATAATTCATGCTCAGAGCCTCGGGGCCGAGGTCTGACGCCTTCTTCCAACACGTTTGAATAATTAACGACTCCATTAAACTCCACACGCTTCATCGGCCTTTATTAGAGACAAGACAAACACGTGCGTCGCTCGGAGACTCTGGACGTACGGTTTCGTCGAGCGAGACCGACTCAAACCTGCTTCAGATTCTGCACAAACACGGGTCGAGGCTCGAGGTGTGAGGATGTAACGACGAGGTGTGAGGAAACGAGGCGAGGAAGGTCTGAGGAAACGAGGACTGACACCGGCACGGAACCGACAAATCTGTCCGAATCAAGTCTGAACTTTATAATGATTGATAGTTTCGTTAAAAATGGAATTACTTCTCATTGTTTTATTGTTATATTGAGCTCCTGCTGCCACTGGATTGCTTCAATAATTGGTGAACAGTGTTTTTGAGACATGAAGTTTGATTTATCGTTATTTTATTTATTTCGACACAGACTCCAGATTAGCTCCGTGACACATTATATTTCTCTAGAATTTATTGTAATAGAAAGTGTGCCGTAACATTGAACATTTTTTTTTTTGTAACTGGAACAATACGATATATTTTTGCCAAATGTAAAAAAAAAATAGACCCGGGTAAGAAAACAACGACAAAACTGAGCTGCAGTGGGTTCGTTGTTGTTCTGAATCTGACGGAGCCTCGCAGACAGAGCTAGCGTCGCTGCAGCAGATAAAACCTGAGACGAAGGTGACGGCAGAAGATGGAGAGAGGACAAATTGTTGCAGAATAATACAGCATAAATCAATTTGTGCTGGCGTGTATCTGGCGTGTAGCTGGCGTGTAGCTGGCGCGCTGCAGCGTTGCTCGTGTGCGTTAATCTCTCCGACTCTGCTGCTGACAGAGAGAGGGGCCTGGAGGCTTTCCAAAAAACCCAAATGAATCACTCTCACTGCAGTAAAACAAGGCACGGGGAAAGAAAACAGGCCGAGAACAAGCAGAGAGGGCTTTTTTTAACGCATTTTTAAGACAATTACACCTGAATCAATGCGTTTAAGTTGATTAAATCACAGAATCATAAGAATTTCATGAAACTCTATCTGTTTTTCAGCCTCTACTTGGTGCCAACCTCTGTTTATTTCACATATTTTGTTTCCTTTGATTCACAGATTAAAACTATGTTGAAATATCTGAGCCATAATGAGCTACGCAGGAAACAAAACATGAAAATACTGCCTTCACTTTCCTTTCCTCAAACATTTTTACACAATACTCTGTTGGGAACACATCCAAAGATTTCATTTAAAAATAGCACTGAACATAAAACAATCTCTGTTTAAAGATGATGCTGTAGGATTTAGAATGAACCTGTAGTCAGAAATAAAACAATAAAAACAACACAAACACAATCCAGCTTCCAACTAAAACTGGTTAATTCTAGCTTTACATTCTCAAAAACCAGAAGTGTTGAAAGATTATATATTTTAAACTGTTTAGTGTTTATGTTTAGATGTAAAAATTAAAAAAAATGATGAGCCTAACATCACAAATTATTGGATTTAGTCTCTGTTTATTTTTGTTTTTTGTTTTTTTCATTTTTTGAGTTTTCCTTCTCATTAATTACTTTTTATTTAGTTTTCATTTTGCAAAATAATGTTGGTGAAAACTATGATGACAATTAGTGAAGATGAGTTTTTTTTAATGATTTTTCTTCCCGATTTTAAACTAAACCATGTTGTTACCAAATATGAGGCATCCAGCCACAACAACTCAAACTCTGTCCAGTGTAAAAAATGTCTTTTAGTTGTGTTTTGGATCAAATTAACATCTTTTACCCAACAACAAATAATTCAGAAGATGACTTTTTACTACAGACAGTTTTAGAATGACAGCTTTTTTCATTACAGACTATTTTTGAAGCATTTATTGCAGTGTAATTATGTAAAGATTTATAATTTAAGTGTAATTTATGCAAAGTTTCAATGCAAAGACTTTTAATGGCAGCTAAATAAACCAAAAATGTGCTTTTTATTATGTTTAGAAGATTTCTGCAGAACAAAAATATTGATTGAGTCAAGCTGCTATTTCAAAAGAACATTTATCACCAACACTTTTTACTTTTTTATTGATTCAGAGAAATATGCAGCAGTTAGTTTTGTGATTAACATCTGTCTCTGAATTTCTTTAACATCTTCTTTAGACTCTTGCCTTTTTTAGATGCGTTTTATTGTTGTTCTTTTTTATTCCGGTACATCCTCGCGGTTTCCCGTTGCACATAAACACCTAAACGCATCGTCTAGCTCCGAGAGGAAAGCCCCGCGAAGGCGAAGTAAACAAATGATCTCCGACAAGAAAACTGTGAGCTTTGTGTAACTTTTTGATGAATGACAGCAATCACCAGAGTCGAGAGGAGACGCATTAGCAGTCGGCGCAGATGGAGCTTTTCACGACGGGAATTTAAATGAGGAGAACAAGAACAGAGACAAGACGACGGATGACAAAGATGTTTGGTTTAGAACGACTAAGGTTTGCTTTTGAAATTAAAAAAAACAAAAACGTCTGCAGTAAATAACCAAACATTACTGACTTTAACATATGTTCTTGTGTCATTTACTTTTGTTCGATGTAAATACAAACTAGTTTTTTTTTAAGTTTATTGGAAAAAGAGAAAAAGTTTCAAGGGAAAACCTGGTGTGGCTGCTTTCAAATCATCGTTAAAACAAATCCATGAAAAAACATCTGAAAATGGAAAAGTCATTAAAGTAAATTGTTTTTCTCATTAGCTTTGAACACGTTAATGTAAATAGTGAACTACTTTTAAGGAGTCTAATTATATCCAAATGAATTGACTGAAATTTCCTAATATTGTCTTGCATTAGCTATAGCCGCTCTAAGCACATTTTAACCTTTGTAACCTGAGGATGTCACCTACAAAGTACATGAATATTTAACCTATTTTAACAAAAAAGGCAGAGATCAACCAGTTTATTTTGTTTTCTATCCCTTAAATAAGTCTTTTTTGGTGCTGGGTGTTCTCTTTAATCAAAGTGAATAATAATCCAACTGTTTTTTTGAGTTAGCATCATGCTAGCGGCTCAGACTGCTTTTTAATTCAGAAAAATCCAGGTTCGAGAAAATGGGAAACAGAGAAGACAATCTGAGAGAGAACACAATAACAGACTCTTAAACCACTAAATAGAAACAAAGGAGTCCAACACAAACACTGCTGTCACATTTATGTATTTATCGAGTATGAACATGTTGATATTGTTCTGAGAGTGTTGCTGTAGAAGAGACGGTGAAAGAGAAAGAAAGAGTCGTCTTCTTTTAACTTTTCAAACAAACCAGAACCAGACAATAATGCACTGAACTGAAACCATCTGTCATTCTTAAAAAGGTTAAAACACAAAAAAGCTGTAAACTGTACCTTTTTGAACACCTAATTGTAGATATAAACTAAATTTTGCATTATTTTGGCAAATCTATGTATCTTTCTCATTTTTGAAACACACTGGCCTCAAAGACTCATCCTAGAGTCGCCTTTAACTCATTTTCACTCTGTTCTCTACATTAACATTAGATGTGGCAGCTTTTTTTAACCATTTAACTCCATTTTGACCCACAATAAGCTTCTGCAAACTTAATGTGTGTCTTTTTTTGTCTTTGGGCACGAGTTACCGGCAGCGACGCTAAATAAAACATCCACTTTTTCTCAATTATACATGGATTTGCAGCCGTGTGTTTGTCTTTGTGTTTTTATTCCTACCGTTTGCTCGTTCATATTAAATTGACCGCCATTCTCCTCCAAATGAATCATAGTTTAATTAATCTATCAGTGTGTGTCATGAATTAGCTCTAATTAGACTTCGCTACGACTGTCCTTCTGCGTTTGTCTTTTCTCTAAATGCGCCGCAGTAGTATTTTCTCTCTCACACACATCCTCAGCCGAGTCACACCAACCAAACACAAAACGCTGCTAATTCGATCAGCGAGCTCCAAAAGCGCAGCGGGAGGCGACAGAGAGAGCTCGTTAGCGCAGAATGAGGGCAGGTAACGGCCCGCGACGACCACGAAATGACTCATTCATTTAGATTAAAGCAGGAAAAGTGGGAAAAACGAGGCATAATGTTATCGTACGCTTCAGTCGTGGCCGAATATGAGCTCAGAGTGAACTGGATGTGACAGTCAGGACTAGAGACTGGTTTTACCGACTGACATTTTCACAACAGGCAGCTTTGAGTGAAAATAATAAAAGGGACAGAAATTAGATTGAGATAGTTATTAAGAGTTAACATCGGGGCTTACAGAAGAACTGGAAGTTGCTCTGTGATAAATGTAGTAATCTTAAAGTTCCACTCCAAGATTTTCTTTTTTTTCTCCTCCAAAAGTAGCCTAGAGACCTCTCCTGCTTCTCTTTTATTAAAAAATAAAACCAGACCAGTTTTTCCTCCAAAATACTAATCCATTTGACCAAACTGAAGTTTAGAGTTTAGCGTTAGCTTAGCTGTGACTTCAGCGTCAGGACGACAATTATCTCCTCCTCGTTAAACATTACGTGATTGAATTGACAGTATTTATCTGTGTTTTACGTTGTCTCCCTTTTCTCTGTTGATGCTTTTCTTTTTTCAGCTGTTTCTCTGTTAAAAGACATATTCAGCTGAAAATACACTTTATCTGCAGCTATTCAACTTCCTGGAACGTCATGTGACAAGTGTCGACCAATGGGAGGTCAGCTCTTTTTTTGTCACTAAAGAGAACTTACGGACTGCTTCTAGTGGAGTTTATTTTCACAAAACAGTCGCTGACCATTGAAGAATTGCCTTTTCTAAACCCATTGAAGGATTAAATGCAAATATGACATAAAGGTTTGGTCTGGTTGTGTTGTGTTTTCATGTGGAGCACTTCTGTCGTGGTTGTGTTTGTTTTGGTGAAGAGCTGACAGTGACAGAGCGGCCCACACACTCGATTGTCTGCTGCTCCACAGTTGACGGCTCCGTGGACTGACTCAGTGTTAGCTTTGTGCTACAAACAAACACCAAAACCTGCCACAGTGTCAAACGGAATCGGAAAACTCTGAAGACGAGCTAAAAACTGCAACGATATTTTGCCTTTTTCCAGAAGAGTCCTGTAGAGGCTAATAATGACTGGAAATAAACATGTTCTACCTTTTTCTAAATAGGATTTGTGTTCTGGAGCTTAGTTTTACTTCAGAAAAACTGTCTCTGTGGAGCTTTTCCATTTTCATCTGTGGATATTTTTGTAAAAGCAAAAAATTATTGATCAAAAAGGTTGATTTCTTTGAGGCAGACCTTGAATATTCAGGCAGCATTAGCATATTTTTGTTGTAACGTTGTGTTGTTGCGTTTCAAAATCACAAAATGACACTGTTTTAACAAATTTAACACTTGTTTATTGTTTATGTAAAATACAGAAAGAGAAAGAGCAACAAAGACACTGATTACGTTTATTAAAATGAACTTATACAACAACATAAACAAGAGATAAGTCTTTTTTAAGTTGGAGATGAGCCTTGTTTTATTGATTTGAACTGATGTTTGAATTTATGCTGCTTTTATCTCTTTATTTAGTTCTTTTTCATCAATTATCTCCTCCTCGTTAAACATTACGTGATTGAATTGACAGTATTTATCTGTGTTTTACGTTGCCTCCCTTTTCTCTGTTGATGCTTTTCTTTTTTCAGCTGTTTCTCTGTTAAAAGACATATTCAGCTGAAAATACACTTTATCTGCAGCTATTAAACTTCCTGGAACGTCATGTGACAAGTGTCGACCAATGGGAGCGCTCCTTTTTCTGAATAGAGGTTCTCATCTGTTACAATCCCTTAGAATAAACAGTAGATGGATCATTAAGATCATTGTTTGTACAAAAACTAAATGAATCTGGTTGAATCTAAATGATGTTTATAGTTTCTTTGTGATTGTGTCCTGCTTCAGTTCCATTAAAGGAACATTTAGCCTTTATTTATGTCAGTAATGAACCGAGTGGAGACAGAGCCGTGTTTTCAGATCTGTATTCAGATCTCATGCTCGGCCCGATTGAATTAGCATTAGCATAGCTCCGGGGTTAGCGTCGGATCGCGTGGAGCTGAGCTGAAATTGAATTAAGCGGCGCCGTGAAGCGTAGCCTCCGTTAGCATATTTCTTCGTTTAGCGGTCGAGGCACATTGGGCAGAAATGAGATTAGCCCCAGAGACGCTCAGGAGCAGGTTGAACTGATGAAGAGGAGTGACCCCAACGTGTTACACCGAGTTCAGACTGTGGCTTTTACTGTTTAGTGTTGTTCTCTGGGTAGATTTATCCGTCTGTTGTCTTCAGGGCCACAGCTTAGATCACACAAAAGGATTTCTGACAGTTTTAGCTGAAAGTTTCCTCAACGGGACTGTTTAAACCCTGCTGGTATTCAAGGAAAGGTGGGCTACAGCTTGAGCAAGAGGTTAAAACCAAACACCTGCTGTTTAGCTGTATTTGGTTTGGAACAAAACTCCTCCAACACTGTTAAAAGTGAAAAATGCTGATTTTTGTGTCACAACTTGAGAACCCACCGCTGAATGTGACTGTAATCCATTTAGTTCAAGACAAACTCAAACAATACGTTAAATACTCCACTGTTTTGGTTAGAACAAGACAATTATCAAGTTTCAAACACACAATAATTGACACTTTCTTTACAAAATGATGTCTGTTAAGGATTATATTATGTAATGACATCTTGTAAGTCTCTTGATTATTCAGGATGAAAACCCGTCGAACCTAAAGATGGCCGCTCCATTGGTCCCAACTTGCAGCAAAGGTGCTTTTCAGTGAATTTTTAAACTCCCAAATCTTGCAAGAATCCAGCTGCTGCACAAAATAAACACTAACTCCATTATGACGTGATACGGATTGAATTTATTACTGACTTGCAGCAGTTCGTTTCTGTCATGAACAAAACTTTGACCAACTCTTGACGTGTTTTCATAAACGAACCCTTAGACCCGCTCCCAGCTCTAAACCCGCGGCTTCATTCATAAACGTCGGCCTGAACGCGGCCCACGTGTTCGTCGGAGTCATGTTTGTTCAATGTTCTGAGACGTGTTTGTTGGCGCTGCCGTCCGCTGACCGCAGCTGAAACGCCGCCCACCGCCTCGGCGCTCGCTCAAACCTTACATAACGCTCTGATTCACTCGGTCCCACCTGAACCTGTCCCGGTTTATCAACACTGATCCGGATTAGCTCCCGACAGACGCTATTCTCCGGGGTTTTCGGCTCCTCTGATTGGTCGGTTCTTCGGTGATTTTTTTTGCTGACTGTGGCTCGGTTAAACGCGTAAAGACGGGAGAGAGGAGAGGAAAGGGAAGAAAGGGAGAATGAAGAAGCAGTCTGCTGTAATTTAATGGAGCCAAGAGATGGGCTGCCTCATTAGCATACCGCTGCCATGGCAACAGGACACCAACCGGAGACGGCAGAGACGAGGATGTGAAATTATTAGGAAAGAAGGGAAGGAACAAGGAAGGAAGCAGCCTCCTAGAGTTGACTTTTAACACTATCCGTGCTTTTATCTGAGTCGATAAAGTAAATGGAATCATATCTTTGTGATAAAATAAGGGTTAAATAGCCGTGTATTGAAATAAATCTGTCTTATTTAGAGTTGAGTCAGAAACATGACACAGTTTTTCTGGTAAAAAGAAATGTAATATTTATTGCTAAACTGAGCGAAAGTAGCCACAATTACTTTATTTTACAAACTCTGTACCAGATCTTAAACATCACTAAAGAAAAAGTCTTTTAAGGCCGTTATAATGAAACTGAGTTTGTTATTTTTATAATTTTCTGTGTCAATATATTGAGGGAAGTTGCACTGTGTTTGGTTTTACAGATTTTAGATGGATTTGAACAGGTTTTAGATGGATTTGAACAGGTTTTTGATTTGAAACATTTAAACAGGTTAAGTTGATTGATTTGAACTGGTTTTATGTTGTGGATTTGAACAGGTTAAGTTATTTAAAGGTTTTAGATGGATTTGAACAGGTTTTATGTGGATTTGGACAGGTTTCAGTTGGATTTGAACAGGTTTAAAACAGGTTGGATTTGAACAGGTTTTAGATTGATTTGAACAGGTTTTTTGATGGATTTGAACAGGTTAAGATGGATTTGAACAGGTTTTAGATGGATTTGAACAGGTTTCAGATGGATTTGAACCTGTTTTTCTAAAGCTGCTGCTGTTTGAACCATAAACAACACATTTTTTCTCTGAAGCTGGTTTTAGAAACAGGTCTCTGGACAGTTTTAAAGCTCGGGGACTAATTCTTCTGAGAAGCATTAATGTTGGTGACATTTACAATAATATCAGACTTTGTTGAGTTTGTGAGACACATTTTTCACAGAGTTTGGGAAAAAGCCGAACTGTGAGAAACGTGGTCCAACACTTTTGTGACTGACAGCTCCTTCTGAACACTTCCCGGTGTCAAGGTGGATGTTTATTCTCTCCATTCGATTTAGAGGAAGCTCACTTTATTTAAGGGTAGTGCTCGATCCCTGACTGTCCCGGGACGATTTACTGCATCCATCAATCAGACCAGACCTCAGAGTCAGGACACACGAGGAAGAGGGAGGAGGGTGTTTTACGTCACATTGGCTTCACTTTTTACAAAGACATTTGACGAGAGGAATATTGACCGACAGTCTCTTCTGATTTTATTCTTACTCCACAAGATTTTAGATGGATTTGAACTGGTTTTAGATGGATTTGAACATGCTTTAGTTGGATTTGAACATGTTTTAGTTGGATTTGAACATGTTTTTGATGGATTTGAACATGTTTTTGATGGATTTGAACAGGTTTTAGATGGATTTGAACAGGTTTTAGTTGGATTTGAACATGTTTTAGTTGGATTTGAACATGCTTTAGTTGGATTTGAACAGGTTTTAGATGGATTTGAACAGGTTTTAGTTGGATTTGAACATGTTTTAGTTGGATTTGAACATGTTTTAGTTGGATTTGAACATGTTTTAGTTGGATTTGAACATGTTTTAGTTGGATTTGAACATGTTTTAGATGGATTTGAACAGGTTTTAGATGGATTTGAACTGGTTTTAGTTGGATTTGAACATGTTTTAGATGGATTTGAACAGGTTTTAGATGGATTTGAACTGGTTTTAGATGGATTTGAACAGGTTTTAGATGGATTTGAACATGCTTTAGTTGGATTTGAACAGGTTTTAGATGGATTTGAACTGGTTTTAGTTGGATTTGAACAGGTTTTAGTTGGATTTGAACAGATAATACTTTGATTTGAACCTGTTTGTATGAAGCTAAAGAATACATTTTTTTTCCAAAGGGACATTTCCATTCTTGCAGTAAACTATAGTCAGGTCAGTTCAGGGCAAAAAGGAAACAAAGCGCCATAAACCCCAAAAATCTTCTACTTTGGACCCGTTTGGCCTCTTTGATCAGACTGACCCAGTTTACAGAAAAGGTGAAGCTAAACGCTGCAATTTGGACAAAAAACATCAAACGGACCTGTTTCGGTTTAAAACACGCTCCATTGTACACTTTGTAAATAAAAACATGACCCTGACGTCTGTCTCCTCCTTCGGCCTCACTAAAGGTCAGACTCTTATCTCTCCGGGACGTCCTGACGCCGCCGGATGATTCATGAGCCTCTTGATAAATGTTTTAAAAGTCGTCCTAAAGTCACACCGTGGCCCAGATCTTTCCGAACGCCTCTGACTCTTTGTGTTTTCTCTGTTTTTTGTTTCAGTTCGTGGCTCAGCCGAACTGTCAGCAGCTCCTGGCGACGCTGTGGTACGACGGCTTCCCCGGATGGAGGCGGAGACACTGGGTCGTCAAACTGGTCACCTGCTTCATCATCGGACTGTTGTTCCCCGTCTTCTCTCTGGTACCCGCCTCTTTTAGCTCCGTCAACGCTCTTTGATTTCCAGCTTCAAGGTCGTGACGTCGTTTGGTTTGATTAACGATGAACGGAGGAGGTCACGGCTCCGCTAACGAGGACTGAAGCTACACATCGATTTGGAAAAGCAGAACCAGCCACAGCAGGGCTTCGGTGTCTTTAGAGCGAAAGCCACGAGAACAATCGGCCAAATCCATCTTGAATCTTGTTGCCTTAAGATTTAGCAAAAAGAAAAAGTTTGATTGGATTTTGAAGAAACATGAGCAAAATAATAGAATAATACAATGTTTTGTTTCTTGAATCCGACCAAAAATAGGATTAGACACAAAATAATCACTTGATAAATACAGTTATGTTACTTTTATGATGCTGTGGTTTAGTGAAGTGTGAGAAAATGAAATGAAAAGTGTCTGTGTGTGATGCACCGTGTGTTGTTTTTAATTATACTGAAGCTGGTTTAATGGAGAGAGATAAAAATAATAAAGTAAACCTGCTCCGAGGGTAAAGCACACTGCTGCATTTAATTTATTAATGAAGGAAATATTTATAATAAAAAAAAAAGTCGACAGCAAGAGAAAAAATATGAAATAAATAAGTAAACATTGTAGTTTAAATTCATTTATTGCTCTAGGACAAAGTGGGTCATGTTTTTGGTGATGTTATGTAGGGAATTTTCTACATTTTCTGAATTTTCAAGTCCATTATTTATATCAGAATATTTCTAAACACAAATATTATTTCATGAAACACAGCTTCTAAGAATTTAGTTTGCTTTTATTGTGTACACATATTATTTATTGGCTGTTGGCAGATACAGTTAGTAACCAATTTAACACTGAAGAAAAAAAGTCAATAAATTAAGAGCAGAAAATGTGCTTTTTCTTTAGATAAACCTATTTTTGAGATTGTTTGAGACTGTTTTGTTGTTACTTGAGTTTGTTTTTACTAAATGTACATAATGTAGACATTTTAAATCACTTCAGAATGCTTTTTGAAACCATGATTTCCCTCCCGTCTCGTCCAGATCTACCTGTTGGCTCCTAAAAGTGCCCTGGGCCGGTTCATTAAGAAGCCCTTCATTAAGTTCATCTGCCACACGGCGTCGTACCTGACCTTCCTGTTCCTGCTGCTGCTGGCCTCGCAGCACATCGCCCGGACCAACCTCCACATGCAGGGCCCTCCTCCGACCATCGTGGAGTGGATGATCCTGCCCTGGGTCCTCGGTAAATCACACTTTCACTGCTGCTGCTCAGGTTAAAGACGGCTGCGTCTTCAGAAATAAAACCTTTAGGTTGAAACATGATGATGTGGATTTGGGACTTTGTTTAGACCATGTCATTTTCACAGAAGACTTAAATCTGTCTAAAACATGTTCAAATCCATCAAAAACCTGTTTAAATCAATCTAAAACCTGTTCAAATCCATCAAAAACCTGTTCAAATCCATCTAAAACCTGTTCAAATCCATCAAAAACCTGTTTAAATCCATCTACAGTTTGATCAAATCCAACTTAAACCTGTTAAAATCCAACTTCTAATTATCCAAATCCATCTAAATCCTGTTTAAATCTATCTGAAACCTGTTCAAATCCATCCAAAAGTTGTTTAAATCCATCTAAAACCTGTTTAAATCCATCTAAACCTGTTTAAATCCATCTAAATCCTGTTTAAAACAAACTAAAACCTGTTCAAATCCATCTAAACATGTTCAAATCCATCTAAATCCTGTTTAAATCCAACTTCAACTATCCAAATCTATCTAAAATCTGTTTGAATCCTTCCAAAACGTGTTTAAATTCATCTACAGTCTGATCAAATCCAACTTAAAACTGTTAAAATCCAACTTCTAGTTATCCAAATCATTCTAAAACCTGTTTAAATCCAACTTCAACCTTTCCAAATCTATCTGAAACCTGTTCAAATCTATCCAAAACTTGTTTGAATCCATCTACACTTTGATCAAACCCATCTTAAACCTTATCAAATCCAACTTAAACATGTTAGAATCCAACTTCTAATCATCCAAATCCATCTAAAACCTGTTTAAATCCAACTTCTAATCATCCAAATCTATCTAAAACCTGTTCAAATCCATCCCAAACTTGTTAAAATCCATCTAAACGAACTCGGATGCACAAAAACAGGGTAAATCCATGATTAAGATGACTTTTCTGATAGACTTTGTGCTAGAAACAAGGCTGAATACCAGAGAAAGTAGAACGAGGAGTCTCATAAACAAACATGTTACGTTGTCATTAGTTCATCAGTAGAAAATGTTGAAACCAAAAAAATAGTTGAAATTCCTATAATTTAACTCCAAAGAGGGCCACGTTTTATGAGAAAAAAGTGCCTGATTTCTTCTGATTTTAATCTTATTCAACAAGTGTAGTTTTTAGTTGGATTTAAGTAGTTTTTAGTTGGATTTGAACAGATTGTAGATGGATTTAAACAAGATTTTAGAGGGATTTGACAGGTTTTAGAACGATTTGGATAATTAGAAGTTGTATTGTAACAGGTTTAAGTTGGATTTGATCAGGTTGTAGCTTTATTTAAACAGGTTTTAGACAGATTCAAGTCTTCTGTTGGAGACATAAATACATTTCCAAACAAAAGCCGAGGGCTGCGTTAAATCTCACTTTGACAAACACTGCCTCAGCCTCTCTCGTGACTTCATTATTTGAACCAGCGTCTGAATGAAGAAAAACCAATGTGAGTCTAATTTTAAGTCTTTGTGCATGAATTGTGTGAATATAAGTCCTTCCACAGAAACAGAGACCGTGTGATGTGGGTGTGCGTTGGTAAAAGCGAGTAGGAGGCGACTGTGGGGGCTGCAGAGTAAAGTGCCTGATTACGTCTTTATATTCTCGCTCAGAGCTGACACCAATCATTTCCAAATCAGAGCCATAGTATAGTCATCGAAAAAACAACCATCTGTCGCCTCGTCTTCAGAAACGCTTCAGAAACGCTGCAGAGATGTTTTGGAGAGAAGAAACACACTCTTCTATTCGACGAGAGTTAAACTTCTGGGAATGAATGTGACAAAAGGATAAAACAGCTGTATATTAACTAAGAAATGTATGAATATTTAAAACACAAAGGTCTGCAAAGTCTCCAAATCAAAATGAAAATGGATCCTTAAATGTATGAAGCTCTGGGATGTTGAGGCTGGTTTCCTGTGGTTTGTGTTTCTCCAGGTTTTATTTGGGCAGAGATTAAAGAGATGTGGGACGGAGGCTTCACGGAGTACATCCACGACTGGTGGAACCTGATGGACTTCGCCATGAACTCCCTTTATCTGGCCACGATCTCACTCAAGATCGTGGCCTACGTCAAGGTGAGCAGGACTTAAAGCTCCACCTCATGTTTTCTTTACTCTCCTCCAAAAAAATACAACCAGACCAGTTTTTCCTCCAAAACACTAATCCATTTGACCAAACTGAAGTTTAGAGTTTAGCGTTAGCTTAGCTGTGACTTCAGCGTCAGGACGACAATTATCTCCTCCTCGTTAAACATTACGTGATTGAATTGACAGTATTTATCTGTGTTTTACGTTGTCTCCCTTTTCTCTGTTGATGCTTTTCTTTTTTCAGCTGTTTCTCTGTTAAAAGACATATTCAGCTGAAAATACACTTTATCTGCAGCTATTCAACTTCCTGGAACGTCATGTGACAAGTGTCGACCAATGGGAGCGCTCCTTTTTGAATAGAGGTTCTCATCTATTACAATCCTTAAGAATAAACAGTAGATGGATCAGAAAGACTGTTTTTACAATAAACTAATTGGGTTTAAACCATTTTCAATTAGAATAAACAGTTTAATAGTTGGTCCAGTCTTCCTGGTTCCATATCCTCTCTTCGACAGGTGTTATGTGACTGCTATAATCCTCCGTCATTGGCCCGGCCTTCACCTGTGTTCATGTTTTTTGCCGGAGCCGGTGGGGTCTGTGTGGGCGGACCCTCGTCACTGACTCACAGCTGCTGCAGATGGACGCTCCGTCTGCCGCAGTTTCAGTCGGCTCCGCTCGCTCTTAATCAAAACATAAATCTTGCTCAAAGTGTCGCGGACGGCTCGACCGAGGACCTTTAACGTGATGAAAGTGAGAAATATTACAGCTTCAAAATCAAACACCTCCAATGATGAATGATCAGTCCATTTAAAGGTCAAAGGTTGAGTCTGAGGATATAAAGTAGTGTGTTTTTAATCCTTTTGTCCGTTCACTTTCTTCACAAACATTACTGGATTTAAGAGAGAAGAGAATATTTAATAAACTCTAATGAGACGCTGGTTAGACTCTGCTCAGTTTGCTTTACTTATTAAAGGACCTGGAGGAATAATTGACCTTGTGTAATAAACATCTGCTTCAGCTATAAAAACATCGCTGAATTTAGTCAGTGTGATGCGTTCAAGTGTCTTATTTGAGGAAATTGTTTGCACGACATTAGTTTTCAGTCTTTGTTTATAACCATTAGCACAAGTTAGCTCCTTTAGCAGCTGTCATCCACAAAATGACTCAAAAGCAACAGGAAAGAAGTGTCAAAAAACGAACGCAGGTCTCCTCTTTTTATCGGAAAGCACTGGATGTCGCTTTTTTGTCGCCTTTCGACCGGAAATTGAAACCAAAAGCAGCGAAATCCGTCATCGATTCCACTTTTTAAGGCTAGCAAAGAGAAAACGTCGCCTCAAACACAGTAACTTTTCCTTAAAGTTCGTCTCAGATACAAACGAATTACGTAATCGTCCCAGAATGCATTGCGCAGGTAAAATAATGGCGACTTTGTAGGTCAAAAGAGGTAGTAAACGTTCAATTTTTAAAGTAGTTTTAGTAGTTTTCATGTGCAATTAACAATGAATTTTAATAGAAAAGGACAATAACAACATATTAAGGCCAAAAAGTGCTAATAGTTGGGGTTTGTTTTATAAATATCTGCTAAAAATCTGTAAAAACACTCAACTATAATGAATCGACCCTTGATATACTATAATAAATATATGTATACAAGTTAAAAACGAGGAGTTCAAGTCCAGTTTAGAGGCGTCTGAGTCCGTGTCGCGTCGTAATGTTACAGTTAATCAGGACAATTACATAAACCGAAGCAGAGTTGTGTTCCTCGTATCTTCTCTGTTAAATATTCATCTGAAATCCTTTGGAGAACGACTGCGTAGCGTGGTTTCTGCTGCATCACGGTGAACGAGGACTCTATAAATTAATGAGCGAGCATCTGTGCGTGTTCCCGGCCTCAGCGAGAGTCGGGCTGAATGATAATAGAGTCGAAAAGTCCTGCGTCGAGTGAACAGAGCGCGAGGAAACAGAATGACAAGGACAGAGGAAGGAAGGAAAGGAAAGGAAGAATGAAAGATGGAAGATCGAATCAAAGAGAATAAGAGACGAGGCTGGAAAATACTGCACGTTCATCTGAGTCGGAAGGTTTTGGAGAGTGACATTTGATGAATTCTGAGAAAATGTAAAAAGACTTGAACCAAATGCTCAAGACTTCACTTGGACTTGAGTCTCTGAAAAGACGATGAAGATGAAGACGAAGATGATGCTTCTCCCAAAGATTAAAAGAATATTATTAGAAACAGTTCATTTTCGCAAATAGTTTACCAGATTGCACAGACGCTGCCTTCAAATGCTCTCTGTAAAACTCAGCGCTACAGGGCTTTACAACCAAAGGACACAAAGCAGACACACATTGTAAATGATTCACTAAAGCATAGAAAACATCAATAGGACAAGACTTTTTATGACTAAATATTCAACAGAAATACAAACACTTGTCAAATAAACTCACCTTGATTTTTTGTTAAATAAATACAGAAAGCTTACGTTTAATTTATTTTAACATAATATTAGTGTTGTTGAAAAGACTCAGAAGGACTTGAAACCTTGAAGTTTAGGACTTTGGACTTGACTTGGACTTGTGAGCCTTTTAGTTTGTTTTAGTTTGTCCTGGTTTTGTCTGGGATTACATGGTCTGGTTTAGTCCAGTCTGGTCTGGTCTGGTTTAGTCTGGGATTACATGGTCTGGTTTAGTCCAGTTTGGTCTGGTTTTGTCAGAGATTACATGGTCTGGTTTAGTCCAGTTTGGTCTGGTTCTGTCTGGGATTACATGGTCTGGTTTAGTCCAGTTTGGTCTGGTTTTGTCTGGGATTACATGGTCTGGTTTTGTCCAGTCTGGTCTGGTTTAGTCCAGTTTGTTTCTGTTTTGAGACAAACTCAGACCAAATATTGATTTAATTCAGAATTATCTTCTGTTTTTTTCACTTTGTATTTTTTAAACTAATAAAAATAAACATACTTTACTTTTCACGTCGACATCTGCAGAAAACACATTGTACTTGAACAGTTGTGTCCCTCAATAACCCGGTCTGTCCTGTGTCCTTGTCCTTGTCCTGGTCCTGGTCCTGGTCCTGGTCCCGGTCCTGGTCCTGGTCCCGGTCCCGTCCAGTACAACTCGTCCCGTCCCAGGGAGGAGTGGGAGATGTGGCACCCCACGCTCATCGCCGAGGCTCTGTTCGCCATCGCCAACATCTTCAGTTCTCTGAGGCTCATCTCTTTGTTCACGGCCAACTCTCACCTGGGACCTCTGCAGATCTCTCTGGGACGGATGCTGCTGGACATCCTCAAGTTCCTCTTCATTTATTGTCTCGTGAGTCTTCACTTTTATTTACTGTAAAATCAAAACTAAGACTTTAATTCTCTCTGTGACCAGTGATTTTTGACACTTTAATTTTTATTATTTTCAGAAACATACACACACACCTTTGAGTTTAAGATTGTGTGTCATTTTCTCCATTTCAGAAATAATCTCTTCTGTCTTTTTCTTTTTTGGTGAATCTGGATTTGAACAATTTTAATTTATTTTGCTCCATTTTTTTGAGCTGTTTCTCTGTAAAATAAGACGTATTTCCAACAGAATAACCCATTTCCTTGGTTTATTTCCTTGTTCCTTCGTTGTTGACATCAGTGTCGACCAATGGGAGCGCTCCTTTTTACCTGAAGTGAGCTGTGATTGGACAAAATCCTGCTGTGGACTGATCATTCTCATCTATTAAAATCCTTCATTATAAAGACTAGATCACGTCTTAAGGTCTCATTTTTCACTAAATGCAGGAAAGAAATCAGGAAATGGACTTTTAAAATGGGATTTGTACCATCGTATCAGATTGGACTCCCCTCACGTCCCATAATTCCCTTCTCTCCGGGCGGTGTGCTGTGGTAATCATTCCCTCTGAGCCCGAGGCTGTGTTTATTCTGTGAGAGACACAGGTCTGTATCATGTAACTGCATCAGGAACAACTGATGAACAACAGCAGCCGCAGCAGAAAACAGCAGATAACACTCACTGTTTCACAAAAGAAGGTCGTCTGTGGTATTTTATGATCCAAACTCCAGATAGACACTGTTTTTATGGAACACCGATCACATGACCCTCTCTAAAACAAACTATAGGTCGTTTTTTTACATTTTGATGGATTAAAGTGTCTTAGCCGAGTGTTTGTAGTCAAGACCAAGACCAGAACCAAGACCAAGACCAGAGAGAACCAAGACCAGAACCAAGACCAAGACCAGAGAGAACCAAGACCAAGACTAGACTTTTAGGGACTGAAACTGAGCCAAGACCAAGACCAGTGTATGATACATTAAAATAGATACTAATGAACAGGCATAAAATCAGTTAGTCCAGTTTTAGACCAGGTCCAGACTCAGGAGACAGAGTTAGTCCAGACTTAGACCAGGTCCAGACTCATGGAGACAGAGTTAGTCCAGTCTTAGACCAGGTCCAGACTCATGGAGACAGAGTTAGTCCAGTCTTAGACCAGATCCAGACTCATGGAGACAGAGTTAGTCCAGTCTTAGACCAGGTCCAGACTCATGGAGACAGAGTTAGTCCAGTCTTAGACCAGGTCCAGACTCATGGAGACAGAGTTAGTCCAGTCTTAGACCAGGTCCAGACTCATGGAGACAGAGTTAGTCCAGTCTTAGACCAGGTCCAGACTCAGGAGGCAGAGTTAGTCCAGTCTTAGACCAGGTCCAGACTCATGGAGACAGAGTTAGTCCAGTCTTAGACCAGGTCCAGACTCATGGAGACAGAGTTAGTCCAGTCTTAGACCAGGTCCAGACTCATGGAGACAGAGTTAGTCCAGTCTTAGACCAGGTCCAGACTCATGGAGACAGAGTTAGTCCAGTCTTAGACCAGGTCCAGACTCAGGAGGCAGAGTTAGTCCAGTCTTAGACCAGGTCCAGACTCATGGAGACAGAGTTAGTCCAGTCTTAGACCAGGTCCAGACTCATGGAGACAGAGTTAGTCCAGTCTTAGACCAGGTCCAGACTCATGGAGACAGAGTTAGTCCAGTCTTAGACCAGGTCCAGACTCATGGAGACAGAGTTAGTCCAGTCTTAGACCAGGTCCAGACTCATGGAGGTAGAGTTAGTCCAGTCTTAGACCAGGTCCAGACTCATGGAGACAGAGTTAGTCCAGTCTTAGACCAGGTCCAGAGGTGTTTGTGGTGTTGTAATGGTTTATGTTCCCTGTGTTTTCTGTAGGTGCTGCTGGCGTTCGCTAACGGTCTGAACCAGTTGTATTTTTACTACGAGACGACGGCGGCAGAAGAACCCAACAACTGCAAAGGGATCCGCTGTGAACGACAGAACAACGCCTTCTCCACGTGAGTCTTTCCCTTAACAACCGTAAATAATAAAAATAAACTACCACATTTACCTGATCCAGGCTCTGACACTGAAGTTATTAGAAAAAAAACAAAGTAAGGCCAGTCAATTTGAAAAACATGGACTAAATATGGATAATTTCACCCTATCTTTCCATAAGTTTGAGTTTTGACCCTCTAAAGCTACTGTAGTTGTAGTTTTGACCCTCTAAAGCTGCTGTAGTTTGAGTATAGACCCTCTAAAGCTACTGTAGTTTGAGTTTTGACCCTCTAAAGCTACTGTAGTTTGAGTTTTGACCCTCTAAAGCTACTGTAGTTTGAGTTTTGACCCTCTAAAGCTACTGTAGTTGTAGTTTTGACCCTCTAAAGCTACTGTAGTTGTAGTTTTGACCCTCTAAAGCTGTTGTAGTTGTAGTTTTGACCCTCTAAAGCTGCTGTAGTTGTAGTTTTGACCCTCTAAAGCTGCTGTAGTTTGAGTTTTGACCCTCTGAAGCTGCTGTAGTATGAGTTTTGACCCTCTAAAGCTACTGTAGTTTGAGTTTTGACCCTCTAAAGCTGCTGTAGTTGTAGTTTTGACCCTCTAAAGCTAATATAGTTTGAGTTTTGACCCTCTAAAGCTGCTGTAGTTGTAGTTTTGACCCTTTTGCAGTGACCGTAGTTTTAGTTTTTGCTTTTGCTTCACATGAAAATTAAAACTGCTTCTTGGGTAAATTATATGACTTTTAATGAGAAAAAACACTCACGAATTCAAGAAAAAGCCCTTGAAAATGGTTTCCTGAATAGAGAGGGAAACATTCCTCACCGTGGCGCTCCTTGTTTGGTTTTCGACGTCATGTTCTGTTCATCTCGAGCCTGAAGCAGCCGGCGGCGATGCAAACGTCTATTTAAATGTGACCCAGATCGATGGCTGCATATTTTATTTGTGAAAGCCGTGATTCAAAGCCACACTCGACCTGTTCTCTCGCTGCTTCGAATAAACACCAGGAAACGGTCCAGAAAAGGTGCGGAATATTAACGCGCTGTTGTTTCCGTCGTGAATTTGCCGAGTCGCGGTGTTAGGGTCGAGTTACGGGACGAGCCGAGGCCCGAGTATCGACGAGCAGCGCCGTTTGTTTTAGATAATAGCCGTATTGATCGGAGATTGATTGTATTACAGTGAAGCGCCCTCAGGAATGATGACAACACAGTTTACCTCAATAAAAGCCAAAATATGACACAAATGAAAGAGCAGCGCAGCCTGGATCAATATGTTTGTAATTACACTCGACTTAATGACCACGTTCAAAGTGCGGCGTGGAGAAGACAGAGGACGGAGTCAGCACCATCTTCAGTTTGTTTTAACTTAATTTTCTGTCACGGAAAGATTTAATGGTGTTTCTTTCAGCTTTTACTTTGCTGTTTTGATGCTGACGCCTTAAATAGTGATGCTGAACAGTTATGTGGATGTTGTCGACTAAAACATGTTTAAATCCAACTAAAACCTGTTCAAATCCAACTAAAACCTGTTTAAATCCAACTAAGACATGTTTAAGTCCAACTATAACCTGTTTAAATCCAACTAAAACATGTTTAAATCCAACTAAAACATGTTTAAATCCAACAAAACATGTTTAAATCCAACTAGAACCTATTCAAATCCAAATAAAATATGTTTAAATCTAACTAAACCTGTTTAAACCCATCTAAAACCTGTTCGATCCAACTTAAACCTGTTTAAACCCATCTAAAACCTGTTTGATCCAACTTAAACGTGTTCAAATCCAACTAAGACCCATTTAAATCCATCTCAGACCTGCTCAAATCCAACTAAACCCTGTTAAAATTTAAAAAAAAAAACCCTGCTCAAATCCATCTAAAACATGTTCAAATCAAACTTAAACCTCTTCAAATCCAACTAAAACATGTTCAAATCCAACTAAAACATGTTCAAATCCAACTAAAACATGTTCAAATACAACTAAACCTGTTTAAATCCAACTTAAACCTGTTCAAATCCCACCAAAATCTGTTAAAATCCAACTACAACCTGTTTAATTTCAACTAAAACTTGTTCAAATCCATCTGACATCAGTTTAAAGTCACTAAAACCTGTATATATCCAACTTAAACCTGTTCAAATCCATCTAAAGTCTAAAATGGAATCAAATCAGAAGAGACTGAGCTGTGAGTAAATGACTGATAGTAAATGCAGCTCAAGTCATTTTTCCGATGACAGTAGAGTATCAATAGTATCATTTACATTTACAAACTGTGAGGGGTCTTTAAAAGCGAGCGCCGACGTCAACATCACTCCCTCGGTCTCTCGTCACACAGAGCTTTATTTCAACATCGTTTCCTGTTTGTGGCCCTCCTCCTCCTCCTCTTCCTCTTCCTCTTCTTCTCACTCATCTGTACTTCACACTCTCTTAGCACTTCTAATGTGCCGGATCGTTCACACCCCTCTCTCTCGGCGCCGGGTGCAGGAATGTGTCGGAGTCGTCTCGTAGACAGAGCTGCAGTTGTTCTCCAAACGCACCTCCATCGCACCTTTCTCCTTCTGCGGAAAAAAACAAATCAGAGGCAGATTTTTGTCCTGCTTCATTAAAAACAATACCGTCTTATCTCAGGTGTAAATAATGTTCAGTTTGAGCCACGACGACAGGAGCAAAGACGGTGAAGGATGGGTTTGTGCTAAAAAATAACAGTTATTGGTTCAAAAAAAGGCCTTAGTTGCACAAATAAACTTTAATTTAAACCGACAGTGTTGGAAAAAGTGTTCGAACCCCTTTAAAATTCGACACAATCTCAAATATTATCACGAAACCTGATGTAGACGCTTTAGACTCTGTAGCGTTACTCCTGTCTGCTTCTCCAGACTCAGAGTGCGGCTGCAATTATCGACTGAAAGAATAAATTAGCTCCGAAAGAATCAAACAGAACCACATTCATAAAACACTGAAGAATCCCTTTAACTGCAAATGAAGGTGGTTAAATGATGCTGTTTGTACTAAATATAAATGAGTTCATTAACACGGAGCTAAAGACAACGGTAACGTCCACGTTTGTGTCTCTGCGCTGGTTTTTATCGACAGAAGCTGCTCGTTGCCGTCTGGCCTCTGCTTCGTTGTCGAACACAAAGGCATCTCGGCTCCATACATCAGTGAATATTCACACGAGCACACGCCACAGTGAATAAACGCCACTGAATAAACGCCGGCCCGTTGAATTTTTCATGCGGCGCAGATATAACACCCCGCAGACTCGTCTCTCTCCTTTCCTCTCTCCTTTCCTCTCTCCTTTCCTCTCTCTGCGATGTAGCGTCAGCCGCCAATTGTTCCTTCATCAAAAATTCAATAAGCTCTGTTGTAACTGAGGCTGTCACACAAACGCTGAGGAGTAAACAGGCTCGGGCCAAAAACACTACACCGCTGTGTGATAGCGACTGTGATATTTGTGTCAGGAACGCCATTTTCTACATGCAGCCTCTGAAACTGAAAACAAATCCAACTAAAAACTGTTCAAAACCAACTATAACCTGTTCAGATCCAAAACCTGTTAAAATCCAACTAAAACCTGTTAAAATTCAACCAAAATCTGTTAAAATCCAACTAAAACCTGTTCAGATCCCACCAAAATCTGTTAAAATCCAACTAAAACCTGTTAAAATCCAACTAAAACCTGTTCAAATCCAACTATAACCTGTTCAGATCCAAAATCTGTTAAAATCCAACTAAAACCTGTTAAAATTCAACCAAAATCTGTCAAAATCCAACTACAACCCGTTTAATTTCAACTAAAACTTGTTCAAATCCATCTTACACCAGTTTAAAACCACTAAAACCTGTAAAAATCCAACTAAAACCTGTAAAAATCCAACTAAAACCTGTTCAAATCCATCTAAAACCTGTAAAAATCCAACTAAAACCTGTAAAAATCCAACTAAATCCTGTTCAAATCCATCTTAAGTCTAAAATGGAAGTAAAATGAAATAAAATCAGAAGAGACTAAGCTGTGTGAAACACCATTTTCTACATCCAGCCTCTGAAACTGAAAACAAATCCAACTAAAACCTGTTCAAACCCAACTATAACCTGTTCAGGTCCCACCAAAATCTGTTAAAATCCAACTAAAACCTGTTTAATTTCAACTAAAACTTGTTCAAATCCATCTCACACCAGTTTAAAACCACTAAAACCTGTAAAAATACAACTAAATCCTGTTCAAATCCATCTAAAACCTGTTCAAATCCATCTCACACCAGTTTAAAACCACTAAAACCTGTAAAAATACAACTAAATCCTGTTCAAATCCATCTAAAACCTGTTCAAATCCATCTCACACCAGTTTAAAACCACTAAAACCTGTAAAAATACAACTAAATCCTGTTCAAATCTATCTAAAGTCTAAAATGGAAGTAAAATGGAATCAAATCAGAAGAGACTAAGCTGTGTGAAACGCCATTTTCTACATCCAGCCTCTGAAACTGAAAACAAATCCAACTCAAACCTGTTCAAATCCCACCAAAATAACAGCAATAATAAATACATATAAAAACAGACTTTAACAGCAGTCGTTGAGATCTTCATTTGTGAATTATAATAATCCCAGTTGACGTCTCTCTGTCGCAGGTTGTTCGAGACCCTTCAGTCCCTGTTCTGGTCCATTTTCGGGCTCTTGAACCTGTACGTGACCAACGTAAAGGCGCGACACGAGTTCACGGAGTTCGTGGGGGCGACCATGTTCGGGACGTACAACGTGATCTCTCTGGTGGTGCTGCTCAACATGCTGATCGCCATGATGAACAACTCCTACCAACTCATCGCCGTGAGTCACGACGCTCCCGGATACTCGGGTTTATTGTGCTGCAGGTCAAAGGTCGGACGCACTGAGCACGCTCCGGAGTCGGACGGTGACACGGAGTAACACGAGGAAACAGAAAAACGTGAAGAAAATGGTTTAGAGACAGACTTAAAGGGTCACGCTGCTTCAGGAAATACTGTTTATTTGGTATTTTGATGATTTATGATGTGTTCAGGTGCTTTCAGACAAAACAGTTGCAGAGTAAAATGTTGTTCTTACTTTGTTTGTGTCTTTCTTGTAAAGTCAGTATGTTATTGTTGATATTTGATATGAATTAAATGAAATATTAGCATTTATAGCTTTTAAACCAACCGTAGTTAATACATAGTTTAAGTTTGAACATATTTGTTTTTTACAATTAATGTGGTATTGGAAAAAAAGGGTTTTGTAAAATGAACAAGCACCCGACCAACACCTATTCATCTAAATGTTCTTATTCACTCTAGTACAATATTAAACCAGGAATATGACCCAAATCTGAACATTCGTTAGCATTTAGCTCTTAGCATTAAGTCTTCACCACCGACAATGATTCATCCAAATATTATTTAATAAAAAATGGCAAAAACTACCAGTTTATTTTCGAATAGTGCTTTAAATCGAGCCATTTATTACATTTTTTTCCTGTTTTTAAGTGTTTTCCAGCTCAGTCCAGTTTACAGAGATTTAAATATTGAAGCTAAATTTAAACAAAGAGACAAGAGAGTGTTTTTGTCCAATTACAAAAAGTTTATTTGTTCTATTATGAATCTAATAAGCTTTAAGACTAGAACTAAGCTTTTTTAATCAGAAAAAGACTTCAGAGGGTTAATACTGTCTCTGTTGTTTCGTCCGACGAGTGTTATTTCTGCGTTTCTTTGCTTCTTGTGCTCACGAAAAGGCTCAAAACTTTGTCTTTATCGCGTCTCATTCCCGTTTGCGTCCAGGACCACGCCGACATCGAGTGGAAGTTCGCTCGGACGAAGCTGTGGATGAGTTACTTCGACGAAGGCGGGACGCTGCCTCCTCCGTTCAACATCATCCCCAGCCCCAAGTCGGTGTGGTACCTGCTCATGTGGATCCACAACAAGCTCTGCCGACGAGGACAGCCCCCGGGAGAAGACCCCCACAAGTGTGAGAACCTCCGGGAGTTCACGGTGAGATCGCCGTCCAGGACCTGCTTTCAACAGATTAGTGGAGACTGCAGAGAAAAGTCTTTAGTTTAGGGTTTTTTTACAGTGTTTTGAGTGAGGTGTAGTGAACAGAAAGGTTCGTATGTCATTCGGAGAGCTGTTGTGACCAGATTCGTCTCGATGAAAAAGGCCAAAAGGACATGTTCTGGTCTTGTGTAACAGGTCTCCAGGGTTTAGTCAGGATCCGTGTGTAAACAGTGAGATGAACTGTGAATAATTCCATCAGAGTCACTCAAATCTGCCTCAAATATACAGTAAAATACAACTTAACCTTCTATCTGTCACTAATAACTGGAAAAAATGATTATATTTGTAAAATTTGAGTTTGTCTAGCAGCAGATTACTGTACACGACAAAAAAATGATTAAAAAAAGGCAAACGACAAAGATAAAAGTCTTTAGTGACTTTGCAGTAACACATTATAGTAACTACACAATATTAATCAGTAGTTAAGTATTAATTAACATGTAATTAACGATAAATCCATGACTAAACCACTTCTAGGATGAATTATCAGAGCCATGCCTCACAAATCTGACTCAAATATACAGTAAATACAGGATTTTAACTTTATCTGTCACAACAAACTGAAAATATATCTTTTGACTTGATCATAAACTGCATATAACAACTATATCATCAGTCGCCACAAGAACTTTTTCACTATTTTTGTGGCATACAGTGAAAATAAATAGTATTTCCAGTAAATTTCCCAATCTCTGTAAAAGTGAATATTAAATGTAATAAAAATAAAAAAATAAAAATGAATTTAAAATTGAATATTCAACTGATAATTCAGACTAGACAAGTGGTTTAGTCATTGATTTATCATTAATTACGTATTTATTAATGCTTTACTAGGATTAATATTGTGTAATCACTTTTACGCTGCAGCAGCTTTTATCTGATACAGTCTTATTTATTTGTTCTTTACAGAAATCTAGTGATTAACATAAAGCACTGCTACAGACACATTTACTTTTACTGCAATAATTATCGCCTGATTTACAAAAATAGTTCCACTTTTTAGATCAGCTTCCATTTTCAATTTGGTAAACAGCTTATTTTTTCCTTGAACAAACCAAAATCTACTTGATTGTGGTCAGCTTTTGTCTCATTTTGTTGAGTTTTTGGGATGTCAGGCTTTATTTTTAATCCAAACGATGAAATAAACGTCTGCACGGATCGTCGGGTTGAAACAAAAACAACCCCGAGGGAAAAAAGCCTCCATTTAAAAAGAAAACAGGACATGAGCTGCGCCCGGAGCCGTCGGTTTTCCGGAGAAGCGAGCGGTGGGCACACGGACGTCAGCTGTGAGAGGACATTGGCGGTAAACAGTGGCGATAAACAGGTTTAACAGCCCAGTCATCTGCAGCGGAGCGAGAGCAGTGCAGCTGGCTCCGGTCGCTCGGTTACATAAGACAAACAGACAAACAGCCCACAGACGAGCTAACGCTAACGCAGCCACACAAACCCCAGAAGAAGACGGGCCGAGGTGTTACCGTTGATTAAAACTCAGGAGTTAAACCGTGTTGTTGTGTGTTCGAGCTGCACCGATCCAAATGTATTCATGCAATCCCCAAAGAATATATTTTTGAATTAAAAAGATGGATTTCCCTTTGAGCCTTAGCTTTATTCTTGTAGCATCCAGTGTTAATGTTGACAGCAAATATTCATTTAGTTTTAGTCTGATCCTTCTTAGTTTTTGTCTAGTTTTAGTCGACTATATTTACAATAGATTAAGTCACAAAAATATAAAAAGTAATGTATTTTCTTCAGTAATAATGTCTCTAATGAAAGTAAACTAGTCCCAACCTGTTCCGGCTGGTATTCAGGTTCCAAGTGTTAACATATTTTATATTTAAAGTGGTTCTCTTTCCTCTTAGTCAAAGTTTTCTTCTCATTATTTTCTTTTATTTCGTTTTTGTTTTGTTTTCGGACACAAACATTATTCACCAACAAAATTAGCGCTGGTAGCATGTAGCGACCACAAAAGACACAAAAGAAATAAAACTTACAAAAACAATACAACAATTCACAATAGAACCAGCTCAGTCTTTCTTCCAGACGGAGTACGATGACCCTTGACCCCGACAGGCTTTTATAACTTCCAAAATGGTCGGATTTTGTAGTGTTTTTGTTTTTTTTGCAGTGTGCTTGCTTTATGAGCTGCGTAACACAGAAGAAACAAACTTTTTTTGCTGTATTTGCCAAAAATTAACATCTGTGATTGATCCAGGACTAATAATAAAACACGAGAGGAGCCTAAACCAAAACAAAAAAGGAATAATTCCAGCTGCTGGCAACATATGAACACTGTGTAATAAAAATAAAAAAGGATTAAAACTCAGTCTGTGGTAAATGATACGACTGATATACTGCCCTGAACTGTCAAAAAAGTAAAAAAAACAGGAAATTATTACTTAAAAAACGTGAGAGCCTGAAAAATGTCTCTTTTTTATGACTTTTATGGATTGGAGCAGCAGAATTCCTCCAAAAACAGAGCTCGGACAGAGACTGAAAGAGTAAAATATTGTTGAATACTTTGTTCTAGTTTTATAAGTCACTGTTTCACATTTTCTTCGATCAGTGTCGTTAACAGGTTCCATGTTGTTCTGTAGAAGTGTGTCCCAGTACAAACCTGACTTTAAAGAGTTTTGATTCAGTAAAACCTGAAACCTGATAAAACGAGACAGAGACTGACTGCGGTGTGAAAAATGCACTCAAATTAAAAAGATATGAACTTTTCTGAGCTGAACATCAAATCTGAATCTGATTTTTAAACTGATCCGAGAACTATTGACGTCTTCGTTTGGTTTTATTTAGTTTTAATCCATATCTGAACTTCACAGCTCCCCAAATCAAGTTTAAATGATTGGTTTTGAAGTGTGTTTTTGTGTTCTTTTGCAGGAACGACACGCCGACAGTCTGATCCAGAACCAGCATTATCAGGTGAGTCTTACAATACATCAGAAAAGGGCTTTTAACACAATTCATTTAGTCAAAGAAGTGTTTCGAGAGAATAAAATCAGTGGGTTATACTTCACCAGACGACATTTTCAGTCTTAGATTTGGCAGCAGGCTCTGGTTTTCATACTTGGCCGCGGTTCCGAGTGAACGCCAGCGCTCGGTGTTTGGCAGCGGCTCGTTCGCTCCGATACCGAGCCTCTGTTTGTATTTTTGATTTATTTTTTTTGTTTTTTGAGGCAGGACTGACAGCCGGCCAGCGTCCCGGTTGGCGCTCGGAGAGGTGTCGTGTGGGAGGACGTCACTCCCACTGAGCACCAAATGTCGGTGAAATTCAGCGGCGCTCTTTAAATCAATAAGGGTCACTGCTGGAGATTTAATGAGACAGGGACACGTTAAATCTATTTTGTGAGTGACTGACGACTTTCTGAGACGCATACGCTTTTATTTTCTCATCGGTTTAACTTAAAAGTGAACATTTGTAGAAACTCAGAGCTCAGGAGTGAGTAAAATCACTTTGGCTCGGTCTTGGCTCGGTCTTGTCCCGGTCTTGTCTCGGTCTTGTCTCGGTCTTGTCCCGGTCTTGTCTCGGTCTTGTCCCGGTCTTGTCCCGGTCTTGTCTCGGTCTTGGCTCGGTCTTGGCTCGGTCTTAGCTCGGTCTTGTCTCGGTCTTGTCTCGGTCTTGTCTCGGTCTTGTCTCGGTCTTGTCTCGGTCTTGTCCCGGTCTTGGCTCGGTCTTAGCTCGGTCTTGTCTCGGTCTTGTCTCGGTCTTGTCTCGGTCTTGTCTCGGTCTTGTCTCGGTCTTGTCTCGGTCTTGTCTCGGTCTTGGCTCGGTCTTAGCTCGGTCTTGTCTCGGTCTTGTCTCGGTCTTGTCTCGGTCTTGGCTCGGTCTTAGCTCGGTCTTGTCTCGGTCTTAGCTCGGTCTTGGCTCGGTCTTGGCTCGGTCTTGGCTCGGTCTTGTCTCGGTCTTGTCTCGGTCTTGTCTCGGTCTTGTCTCGGTCTTGGGTCGGTCTTAGCTCGGTCTTGTCTGGGTCTTAGCTCGGTCTTGGCTCGGTCTTGGCTTGGTCTTGTCTCGGTCTTGTCTCGGTCTTAGCTCGGTCTTGGCTCGGTCTTGGCTCGGTCTTGTCTCGGTCTTGTCTCGGTCTTAGCTCGGTCTTTTCTCGGTCTTGGCTTGGTCTTGTCTCGGTCTTGGCTCGGTCTTGGCTCGGTCTTGTCTCGGTCTTAGCTCGGTCTTGTCTCGGTCTTAGCTCGGTCTTGTCTCGGTCTTGTCTCGGTCTTGTCTCGGTCTTGTCTCGGTCTTGGCTCGGTCTTGGCTCGGTCTTAGCTCGGTCTTGTCTCGGTCTTAGCTCGGTCTTGTCTCGGTCTTGTCTCGGTCTTGGCTCGGTCTTGGCTCGGTCTTAGCTCGGTCTTGTCTCGGTCTTAGCTCGGTCTTGTCTCGGTCTTGTCTCGGTCTTAGCTCGGTCTTGTCTCGGTCTTAGCTCGGTCTTGTCTCGGTCTTGTCTCGGTCTTGGCTCGGTCTTGGCTCGGTCTTGTCTCGGTCTTAGCTCGGTCTTTTCTCGGTCTTAGCTCGGTCTTTTCTCGGTCTTGGCTTGGTCTTGTCTCGGTCTCGTCTTGGTCTTGGCTCGGTCTTGTCTCGGTCTTTTCTTGGTCTTGGCTTGGTCTTAGCTCGGTCTTGTCTCGGTCTCAGACGTTAAGACCAACCAAGACCAGAAACCTCACTAATTTCTTCTTCTTCTTCTTCTTCTTCTTCTTCTTCTTCTTCTTCTACAAGCGTGTGAACAGCTACGGTAGCCCTTTAGATCTTTGAAAGTTAAATAGAGGATGTATTTAATATCAGTTTAGTTCATAAATGTCATAAAACCCTTTGCTGTGCTCAGTTTGTCCTCTCTGGGCAGCCGTAGAAACAGGAAGAAGTCAAAATGGTTCCATGGAGCTTGTTTTCAAGATAAACAAATCCGAGTGTTATTTGATGTGATTATACGCTCTTAAAAACATACTTTTGATGTGTTCAGTTTGGTTCATCTATTTACCACCTTTTAAAAAATATACCTTTAAATGTATCTCACTGTTTTCTAAACCTCTTAATATCTCAATTTAAAAACATAAGTTGTCTTTATTAAATGTACAAGTTGCATTGCTTTGTTTTATTTATAGCATCTTGTCCTGTAAAAGTTGAATAACAAAAATGAGTCAAATGAGTTTATTGAGAGTAACACTAGACACTGGTTTTATTGTTAGATAACACTGTGCAACTGAAGGATATTAAAATAGAAAGATTACAAAGAAAACCAAGGCTTTTGTCAATCCTAGCGTCTTAGGAATCATTTTAATGGAGAATGAATGACTGGGAGCCTCCACAGAAAACAGAGAGAAACATATTTTTACTGTTTCCATCACATTTAAGCCTCATTTAGGATGTGTTTAAAATAACGTCTCTGTATAAAGCGTAAAAGCACATTATAGTCTAGTCTTTTCATTTAAAGACACTACGTTATCAAATAATGACGCAGTTGTGCCTTTGGCTGAAAATGTAAATATATGTAAATGTGGGCTGTAACCGTGGCGACTGTCTCCAACAGGAAGTGATCCGTAACCTGGTGAAGCGCTACGTGGCGGCCATGATCCGCAGCGCCAAGACGGACGAGGGTCTGACGGAGGAGAACTTCAAGGTGAGGAGTGTAACAGTGGTCTCAACAATAAAAAAACACTGGAATATAAATGTAAACGTAAAAGCTCCAAATGAGAAAAAAGTCCACATGTACTTTTTAAAATGTGTAGCGTTGGTGTTGTGCTTCAAAAATGGTTAAAACCCAAATAGTTTATTGTAGTATTTAATAAAAACAGCTGAAAAATGAAAAGCATCAACAGAGAAAAGGGAGGCAACGTAAAACACAGATAAATACTGTCAATTCAATAATGTTTAACGAGGAGGAGATGATTGTCGTCCTGACGCTGAAGTCACAGCTAAGCTAACGCTAAACTCTAAACTTCAGTTTGGTCAAATGGATTAGTATTTTGTGGTTTTATTTTTTAATAAAAGAGAAGCTGCTTTTGGAGGAGAGTCTGAGACAGGGACAAAAAAAGAAAATCAGGGACTGGAGATTTAATCAAATAATAAAAGACTTTGAACGACTAAAGACCAAGAATGATGCAGTATTCATGTGAAGAGCTACAGTCCTACAGCATCACTAATACTGACTGTAAATGGTTAGTCTTGCTTTTCTCTAAAGATGACACAATAAAAGTCTTTTTAAATAAGGTTTGATTTCTCTCATCAGCTCTCTCCAGTTTTCTCTTCTGATCCTGTTGTTGTCTTTTGGCATCACACGTCACTGACACTAAAGGCAGTATTTCAAAGTGTATTTGATTCATTAAAAAACTTCTCATTTCTAATTTTGTTTGATTAGCCGCCATGTCTATTTATTTATCTAGTTTTTTATAAAAGCCGCAGCCATTTTTACTCCTGTCAGTGCATTTATCTATTAATTTTCCCTCTGATTGGTTTTATGTGGATTTAAATATGTTCAGAGGCGGTTTTCTCCTTTTCAGTTTTCAATTTTGAACGTTAAATCCACAGAGACCACTTCTTTTGTTTAGAACAGAAGAGGAATAAGGTCACCTGCTTAGTACAGAACCACCACTGTGTTTTTCTCAAAGGTGTAGGTCTAGTTCAAAAGTCTCTTTGATCGATTCCGAGGCTCACACTCAACACTATCCTCTCGGCTTTTTTTTCTTTCCAAAATTCTCCACACGGACTTATCCGGAGCTGTTTTTGTCCCGGGTTGTCTTCGGAGCTCAGGCTGGGCTTTGAAGTGGAATAGTTCCTTTGGGCTTTTGAGCAAAAAAAAAAAAAAACACAACATCAGGTGCACACGGCGGCGTTTCTGTCGAACTGAGAGTGTGTGGTTTTGGAGGACGCTGCAACAAAACGAAGAGTAAAACTAACATCAGCTGCAGCCAGAGTCTCGGGAGAAAAGCAACATTTGGACGCCATATGCTCAAGTTAAACAGATTCAAGAGCCTCCGATCGAGTTTTAAAGACACAAAGTCACACTGTTGGTTTTGTGATGCGTTACTGTTTGAGTTAAGTTAAATGCAATCATTAAATCAAAACCTATGTTCACAGACTAAACTCTCACGTCTTGAAAGCTTAGATATGTCGTATTTTTCTTATTTAATGCCATATTTAACACATAAAAGCCTTTCTTTAATTCCCAAACCACAACAGCAACAACCACACATCAAACTGGCTGCTTTAGTTTTATTTTAAAAACTAATCCTGATCCAGTTTCCATTTTGAAAATACGAATAAATTCCATCAAACTGAACTTTAGATCTTACACGACTTACTTTACATCCATTTTCTCTGTTTAGGTTTATCTTTTTTCTCTGTAGATCTAACGTTTGAAACCTATTCAGACAACAGCATCTTTCGATACGAAGCTGAAGCGAAATATTAAAAGGTTTATTTCGCGGCCCAGAATTTACTGGTGATAGATTTTCCATTTTCCACACGTCGTAAGTGGAGTTAAATTGTTATTGAGAGATGCCACTGAAGCCAAATCTAACTATTAATCTCTTTCTCTTGTGGCTCGTTGGTCTAGGGGTATGATTCTCGCTTAGGGTGCGAGAGGTCCCGGGTTCAAATCCCGGACGAGCCCTGACTTTAACACAGTTACCTAGAGTTTAAAGATAATATAATAATCTTGTCAGAGCTGCTGAGATTCTAAAACATTGTAGGTTTTAAGTGATGTGTCATTTCCCGGGTTGGTTCTATATTTATACAATCGTTCCTCAATTTGAAACTGATTTAAAACCTAGAACAAGCTGTTCCATGTTTCTCCAAGGAATCAATAAGAGTAAAAGTCCTCTGTGTTCCAGCAGCAGCAGAAATGTTAAGCTCCATCTTTGAGTAAATGTTCCTTAGTGTTAGAACTGCAGCCTAGAGTTCACCCAGAAACAGCATTATTTCTATTTCATGTCATAATATCGTTTAAACGCTTAAGCTTGAATTATTATTATTATTTTCCAGAGAAATAAAGTGAAATGAAACTGTATCAAACACAAACCTAACAGTCATTTGTCATTTGTCTTGTTACTTCCTCCTGAATCAGTGTATTTTTTCATGTCGTAGCTAGATGCACAGTTCCACGTCTAATAACACTTTCATAGATCATTACTTTGTTGTTGAAAGAGGCCCATGACAAGCTTCAGCTGTTACTTTGATTGTTCACTTCATAAACAAGGCCCAGATTGATCGTTTTTATAGCACTAAGAGTTTTTGTGGAGTCAGTGATTTAATTAAAGCAACGGGCTCGTCCGGGATTTGAACCCGGGACCTCTCGCACCCAAAGCGAGAATCATACCCCTAGACCAACGAGCCATGACGTCAACAGTCCAAGGTGAAGGTTAGACACTTTTCTTATGAATCAGAAAATGTTATGTTTGTCGTTAACCTTCGAGATCAGGTCAAGAAAGGATTATGAAAACAACATGTAACATTACGACTGTGAGCAGCAGAAATACACAACAGTGTTGTACATTTGTCTGAGGCTAAAGGTGAAGGACACTAAGGAAAACTGTTGGTCCTTGTCCTTGAACGAGACTAAACCAGATCTAAACCAGAGCTAAACCTGGACTAAACCTGGAATAAACAACAACTGTATCAGAGCTAAACCTGGACTAAACCTGGACTAAACCTGGACTAAACAACTGTATCAGAGCTAAACCTGGACTAAACCAAACTTAAACCTAACTCTTAAACCAAGGCTCAGTGTGTTTTCTACGAGTGGACGGGACGGAGGCGGCAGCAGCTGCACCAGACTCTGAGTTTACTCTCGGTTTAGCCAGAAGCTAACGCTAGCTACACAACATTAACATCAGCCATATTTAGTTTATTGACTTCAGTTTCTTTGTTTCTGGTGTGTTTTCTCACATCAAGACAAATATACTGTTTGTAAGAAAGTCCACAGACGCTAACTTTAGATCATTTAAAAGTTAATGTTTAAGATGAAGACCCTTTACCTGGAACATAACCGTTAAACAGTGAAAAGAACGTCATGAAAATGTGAGAAAACGTAAAGATTTCCTGATTTCCTACAAATTCAGAACAATCCTAATTCGGTAACGTGTCCCATTTTGTATCATTTTGTTTTTATTGTGTCTTTCTTCTTGTTTCTGTCACGTCTGGTCTAATATTCCCTCTTGGTTCTTACCCATTCCACTTTTATCTTCTGGAGAAGGTCTGGGAACCCTTTGCTCAGTTTCTATCCACTGTCCCAGATCTGTCTTTCTTTAAAGGAATAACTCCAGCCTCTCACTTCAGACGTTGGCTTCAGTAAACCATGACTCAGCTGATTCTTCTGTCTCCAAAGAAAATATGATGAGTCACAGTTATCTGTCATTTTCATGTTTAGTTTCTGTTTTATTTAGACGTCTTTTCTTTTACATCAATGAGTTCTTCTTAAAAATCTCCCTGTGTTTCCTGACGTTCTTGTTTCCTGCTCATTTTAAAGTAATTTCTATTTTTCCGCCTCATCATCAGTGACATTATGTTTGATGTTTGCTGTCATCCATTTATGGCCTGATTTATTCAAAGTTAATGGAAAATATGACGAGAAAAAGACGTCTGGCAGATTTCTCTTGACACCTTTTCCTTTTATTTTAAGAGTTTGTTGTGGTTTGTTTGTCTAGGAGCATGATTTTTTGCTTTGGGTACAAAATGTCCTTGGTTTAAATCCTGTTTGAGCCTCTTAAATTACATTTGTGGAACTCAATTGTGTTGATTTCAGTTTGACTCAACGCTAAATGAAATCACAAATGAAGATAGTCCTCGGATCATGAACTTAAAGGGAAATATGTTGAAATGTTCCCAATTAGGGCCTGAATCTCACCTTTTATCTTCTTTTATGTGTGGCTCGTTGGTCTAGGGGTATGATTCTCGCTTCGGGTGCGAGAGGTCCCGGGTTCAAATCCCGGACGAGCCCTCGTCTTTAAGTAAGACATTTAGCTCTGAAAGTCCTAAATTAAAAGAAAAATATGAAATAACATCACTTCTTCATTAAACAAAAGGTGAAAACCCTTAAAAAGTCCTTAAATCTGACACTAAACACCATTTGTGTAGCTTCAAAACGCAAGGACTTTCTTCCCTACTTTAACAGAGATAAGGTTAGTTTCAGAAGGTGACCACACGCCTTAAACCTGTTAGTTTTAATTAAAAGATGAGACTAACTTAATGTAAATGACTCTAAAAAGCTCCATGTCTGTATGAGTATTAAAAGGGCAAATAACTGCAGTCTGTGAGACCGGGATTTGAACCTATTACTTTCCTTTTTTATCCTTCTGTGTAATAGTGAGGATTTGTCTCACCCATATTCAGTTTCAGTCAGCTTTGTGTCCTATTTAAGCAAAAAAAACAAGTCTTTCATGCCACAATAAATTGATAAAAAAGGGCTGCAGATTTGTGGGATTAAAGGATCAAAAGTCCTCATTGTACTTTGTGTTTTCTCTCAGGAACTGAAGCAGGACATCTCCAGTTTCCGATACGAAGTCTTGGATCTTTTGGGGAACCGTCGACCTCCGCGACGCCACTACTCTTCCTCCAGCGAGACGACGAGAGACGACGGGAACACGGCTTCGGAAGACGACAGCGAATCTGGAGACGGCGGCGGCGGCGGTGGAGGTGGAGGAGGAGAAAAGGGGCAGAAATCATCAAAAGGCGTGAGCTTCATGGTTCCACTGGAGGAAGAAGCCGGACCCGGAGCCACTCTGGGGGTTTCGGCTTTGGTCCGATCCATTTCTGGGATGCCATCGATGGAGAACGAAGGCAGCCAAGAGGAGGGCGTGGGCTGGGGGCTGGAAGAGGAGGACGAAGACGGAAAACCGAAAAGCAACGGGTTGAAAACCAACGTCATTTCAGCGTCTTCTGCGACCGTCCTGGCGTCGAGTTCGTTTTCGTCGTCTCTGGCTCGAGCCCGAAGTCGACTGCATCGTATTTCGGCTCCGAGCGCCAAGACGGACTCCTTCAAGCGCTTGTCGTATCTGTTTTCTCGCTCCAAACGTAAAGCCCCTCCGGTTCCGTTACCCCTCCAGACCTCCCCGACCTACACCATCTCGGACGGGCTCCTGCGGCCGCTCGGCAGCCGCGGTCACGCCGACTTCGGACACGTCACGCGGAGCGAGACCCATTTAAACGAAGTGGGCCGCTCGGCGGATAACCCGTCGTTCTCCCCCCGGAGGACGAACGGCCGGGACTCGCTGCTGGCCCTGCCCCTGCCGCCCCCCTGCCCCTGCCAATCCCTGCACTGCGCTTCCAACATGTCCGAATCCAGCTCGCGCCTCCTGGACTCCAGCGAGGACGTTTTCCAGGGAGGACTGGGCGGGTCCGGAGAGCCGGGGCTGGACTCGGGGGGCGGAGGGGTGATGGTGATGGGCGGCTGGGTGGGACCCTGCGACGATGTCATAGAGGACAGCTGCGAGGTCATAGAGGACTCGGTCACGACGCAGCTATAGGACGACGCCGCTGTTTCTGTTTGTTCGTTTGCAAAATGGATGCGTTCTCACAGAGAGACTCAGAGAGAGAGGAGGGACGAGCCGGGACGAGCCGGGACGAGCCGGGACGAGCCGGGACGCGGTGGACGCTCAGGATTCAAGATGGACGCTTTTGGAAGAGTTTGGTAAAGGCAGTTTGATGTCATCTGTTGGGTCTGAAACAGCTCCTGACTCCATTAACTGAGCTTCTTATAAAACGATCTGAGGTCCAGATCTTAGTGTTATATTAAACTAGTGAGAGTTGAGTGGATATTACAAGATTTATTCATTAATCTGTGAAAAACTGGACGAACTAACATTGATCCTGATGGATTTTGGCCTTTTTCTTCCAAATGAATCTTGTTCTGTGTCATTTTCCTCAGAATTTTGACTCTTTAACAGTTTGTTTCTGTCCTTTCATAATGTTTAGGCCATTCTAGAGTTACTGTAGATGAATGCACTTATAGTTTGTTTATTCACAAAGGACAATAGTTCCCAGCTCTCACATTTTTACATAAGACTTTTGTGAAATAGAACGCCCAACAAAAATACAAAACAACATACGTGAAAAAACAATAAGATTTACATAAAACACATTGATCTTTCAAGTCTTTAGGTCCTCAACGACACAAGCTCCAAGATAATGATGATGAAGATAATAATCCTCAGTTTAATAATGTGGAATAATGAGACATATTTTAACAACAACTGGTTCTTTAAGGTCTTTTTAAAAACAAACAAATGCAAAGATTGAGACAATTTTATAGTTTTGTCCAGTTCCTTCCAGATCTTTATTTGTTCTGTTAAATCTATTATGAAATCAGGGCTCCGTTCCTGACTCTAAACCTGTCATTTAGCTGCTTCTAGACACACTTTGAGTTCTTACGACAACCATGTTTTAAAATCTCTTAAACCTTTCCACTCTTCTATATTTAAGAGCCACTCAGAGATAAATAGTGATTGTTCACAGCTGGTAAAGGTTTGACTGGCTTCTGTTTAGTTTCAAGACAAACTGGTCTGAACTTGAATCAAAGTTTGAGGTAAAAACCATGCATTCTTTACCGATTTTAATCAGCATTTCTAAAAATAAAAGCGTATTTTCATTGTCAACAACAAACGTGAGACTACATTTACTGTTTGTAAATGTGTCTTTGTTTATTTGGGAATATATTCAGCGTCTTAGTCCCAGTTTAAGCATGAAAGACACATTTTAAAGCATCATCGAAGCTCATTTTAAAAAACTAAACAAGGTCAAAGAGTAACTTGACTCAAAAACATCACGACGCGGAGGTTCATCTTTACTTCTTGGCCTCGTCTTCTCTCTTTTCTTTATTATTTTGATGGAAATCACTTTGGGAACAAACACGGTGACATCCTGCTGCCTTTACGAAGCTCTAACCGGAACAAAGCCCTGGATATTCACAGATTCAGGACGAGGAGTGGATTTATAAAGATCTACCGACATCGACTCTCCAACGTTTTGTTCAATTTTTTCCCTTTAACTGGAATTTGCATCGAATGGGATTAAACCTTCACAAATGAATGGAAATAAAACAGACTCTCTCTTCCTCTTCTTCCCCCACTTTTTACCTTCATCCAAATGGAATGAACCTATTATAAAACGGGGTTCGAATCGCTTGCTTCCCGAAAATAAAGTGGGAATGAATGGGAACAGCATGGATCCGCTCTGCACCCTCTCTCTCTGCACCAATAAAGGGCCAAGGAACTTTATTTTATCCTAATAACACTTATTCTAGTAATAATTATAACGCTAATAATAATAATAATAATAAGAGACTTACAATAATTTATTTCATTTTGTTTTTTAAAGACTGTCTTTGCTTCTATTTGAGTTGCCTCTGATATTCTGGCTTCTCGTTCAGCTCTTCCTAAATAAGTACACTTTAAACTGATACGGGATAAGAAAAGGTTTGAAGAGAGAAAAAAGGGAAAGAATGTGCGTCTATGTGCCTCCTTCAGACCTGACATTAAAATCCAGAGCGATCAGATCAGGTTTTTCAGCTCAAAAAGCAGCGTGCCGTTGTATTTAAGGGTCTCGGGATGAAACTTTCACATCAACCATCGTCAACAGGACGAGAAAAGAAAACATTTAAGGTGTTTTAGTTTAATTTTAGTCATTTAAAACATTTATACCAACTGTTTTCACTTTAATAACTTGATAATTTGACTAGTTTTTTGTCCATTTAGACTTATTTACTAAGTTGTTTATTTATTTCCGTCTGTATTTAGAGGTTTATGTTCACTTCTTATGTTTTGAATAGTCTTCCTTTTCTTGAAGCGCTGCTAATAACTGCTGCTGTGACTGGATTTAAACACAACATTAACACATTTATGACTCCATCTTCCTTGTTTTTTGGTTTAGAAGGTTCCGTCTTGGGGAGTTTTCACAAAATGAGATTCTATTATTTGTGATGAAACAGAAGGTCCTGAGGTATCACTCTTTCTCTCAATAGAACAGACGCAGAAGAAGAAAAGCAGTCGGAAAAGCGCTGTTTGAACCATTTAAAAGCCTTTGAATCAGGAAAGTGATCGGCCGACGTCCAAAGAGAGAGATTTTAATGCAGGTTCTGAAGGAGGCCTAATTAAAGAATGACTTTAATGAGAATTTCGAGACGAGTTTGCCTTTCTCTGTTTCTGAGAAATCTAATTCAAAAGGGAAAATTTCACCAGAGTTTCATCATGTTGTTCCTTTTGTTGTTTTTTTTTTTGTTCTGGAAGTTGCCGCTGGGTGACTTCAAAAGGCCGGCATGAGCAGAGGCTGTCGATTATACTCTGGGTAATATACGGCGATGAAGTTAGAGATATTATGCATGTTTGATCAAAAAACCAACGTTACCTACGACACTTTGTCACAGACACAACAGATACAGACACGAGCCGCCGCGATGAGCCGCCGCTGGAAGATTTAACAAAGAAATGATTTACAGAGTTACATTTACAGGAAAGAAGAAAAGTCTGGGCTCTGGGTTTGATTTGACAATTAAACAAAAGTGTTATTTCTTAGATCAAAGTGAAAATAGTTTTTGGTAGATCTCAGACTTTATTTGAAAAGCGCTTTTTTGTCATTTGTCATTTTTTTGTTATTTACTGTTTCTAAGATTTCCTAAGATTAATTAAAACACACAAATCTGGAATATGAATAATATGAAAAAATGGCAGAAATATCTATATTTAATAGAAACATTTTTAGTGATTTTTTTTTTTTCAGTTTTGCAAAAAAAAACAAATAATCATCTAATATTCTGGAGTGATTTGACCCACCTGGAGCTGTTATGTTCTGCAGTGATTGTCAAACGGATAAATAATTAGATGGATTTCTGGAAGGTTTGGGTTAAATTTCAAAAGTTGATGAGCTTTTCAATCAGGGACCGCCTCGTCAGAACAAAATGGAGGCAGTGACGCAGATAAAAGGCAGTTCTAAACGAACCTTGATGGAAGAGTAATCCTTTTAATTACATTCATCAGATTTTTGACCCATAGTTCCTCTGTTCCAAGTTATTTATTCAAAAGTTATACTCAGTCTTAAATAAAACAAATTAAAAAAACAACAAAACATAGGGTAGCATTTTGAGTTGAGGCTGTTGCTCCAAAACTAAAAGATGTACAGTGTTTGTTGACAGCAGAGGTCAGAGGTCAGAGCCACAGCGAACAGACGGACTCTTCGTGAACCCGATCGACAAAAGGAATCCGTCCAGGTTCGAGTTTAGCATCAACACAAACGGACTCAGACCCGTTTCTTTAAAATCACTGCTGTTTTCTGAAATGTCAAAAGATCATTCGTTTTGTCCGTTCCTAAAATAGAAACAACAACAACAACAAGAGGCCGAAACCCTGGGGTTACCGTGGCAACAGGCCCGGCGGCGTAATCAGGTCCGGGTCGGCTCCGCACATGAACGAGAGGGAAAAAAAAAAGAAATAAAGTGTCTGAAAATCAATGGGCGCCGGTCGATAGCCATGACGACGGCAGGCTCCGGAGACGCCGCTCTAAAGGACGGGTTTTTACACAAACGACTGGAGACTGAGAGTGTGTCGTCGGAGAATCCACAGAGAACAGCGTCGGGACGATGGATGAAGACGGGACTGGGCTTCAGTAACACCTCACTGTACCACAGGGTTACAGCAGAAACCAGACCCAGAGTCCAGTTTTAGACCAAATCCAGACTCATCGAGGAGTTTGTGGGACTCAAACTATTTTCAATTGGATTTAAAAATATCTAAGTGGCTTCATTAGTATAATAAGTACCTTAAAGTACACAGTTTTATTATTTATTATCTCCACAAAATATCGTCTTTGTTTTGCATTTGGAGAAAACATCCAAAACAAACTAATACTTAGCTCTTTATCTTTATCTCAAGTTAAACAGACTGAACCTGATATATTTCCTTCTTGTTGGAAAAATGGTTTAAAAAACAGTCTTTCTGATCCATCTCCTGTTTATTCTAAGGGATTGTAATAGGAACAGGAAGTTTAATAGAGAAACAGCTGAAAAAAGAAAAGCATCAACAGAGAAAAGGGAGGCAACGTAAAACACAGATAAATACTGTCAATTCAATCACGTCATGTTTAACGAGGAGGAGATAATTGTCGTCCTGACGCTGAAGTCACAGCTAAGCTAACGCTAAACTCTAAACTTCAGTTTGCTCAAATGGATTAGTATTTTTTGGGTTTATTTGTTAATAAAAGAGAAGCAGGAGAGGTCCCTAGGTTGATTTTGGAGGAGAGTGGAGTCTGAGACAGAGACAAAAAGAGAACATCAAGGACTGGAGCTTTAATTTGAGATCTTAGTTTGAGTATAAACATGTCTGACAGGTTTGTTTTCTCTCAAAACTGTTGATTATACAATAATCTGTGTCACATCTTTGCCAAAAAATGTAAAGCAACACTTATTCCATTTTACTTTTTTACAAATATGGAGCTTGAAATCAATACAATCAATACAGCAGCAGTAATAAAAACATGTTGATAGTTTATTGACATGAAACAAAAAAAGAAAAACACTTTATTACAGACAAAATGAGCTTGGTTTCTCTGATTCTCCATCGGCCGAAAGAAATTCAGAGACAGATTTTGGCATTGTCTTGTTCTCTCTGCAAAACACGTGTCTTAAAACATTGCATATCGTCCTAAACTGTCCCGAGATGCTCTCATTGGAGGTGTTTGTGGTCCTGCTCCAAACCCACAGAGCTACAGTAATCCATCAGTGTGATAGATGGATATCGGCAGGTGCTGTCTGTTCCCACTGGGCCTTTTTAACCTGCTGCAGTGTGTCGCAGTGAATCCATAATTAAATCCTCCCCGACTCCCGATTGTTAGGCGTCGATTCAGACCCGAGTCCATCGATCCCGAGCCGCGTTTACTTCAGAAGAAGACGCCGCGAACGGAGCCGAAAAACGGTGGAAAATAAAAGTGTGGACGCGTAAAGAGCTGGAGGCCGCGCTGGAAACACACCGAGGATGAACCGCGCAACAGAAAAGTAAATGAAGTGTTATTGACGACAGCGTTTTCCTCAGGGAGACATTGAACGCATCACGACTCAATCCAATTCAACACTTGGACATTTGCTGTTTCTTTTGGGAATTGCCCCACAGTCTCTAGCTCTGAGAAGGTCCACTAAACCATTTTTAAAGCCATGACACTCTTCTTTTAATTCATCCTTTCATCAGGAACAAGAGGATTACACTTCTTCACTTTTATTCCAAGTTAAATTATTCTCAAACACTTCAAATTAGCTTCAAACTGTGTTAAATCTGTTTAAACCGGTGGCAAACAAAATTAGAGCTTTGTATTTGACAAAAATGACTCACAGGTTTTATCAGTCATTTTCAGACTAAACCTTTTAAAAATGGATCATGTGACTTTCCCTGACGCTGCGTTCACTGTCGTCCTGTCTCCTGTAGAGGCTTTTACAGTAGAACTGGAGAAATACAATAATCAGACTGGAGCAGGGCCTATAGAGACATGTTATTATTCATAGAGAATTAATACAAACAGATGAAACTGATTTAAGACATGATTTAAATAAATATAACGCTCTTTAGGAAACGCTCGGCTTCACAAAGACATCTGTCGAAAAGCAGCAAGAAAAACAGACAAACAAAACGTAAAAGAATGTAATCAATGTGTTTTTTTCCGTTCACTAAAAATTAATTAAGTTTTAATTCTAAGTCACTTCCTAAATCTGAACAATCTCCAAACTCTCTTTTACAAACAATACCTCGGTTCAGTTTGGACTTAGACCGACACAATAAAACAAATCAAATAAAAGATCCCCAAATGTCTGACTTCTTGTTGATTGTTGCTTTAATATCGTTTTAGTTTTTATGTTTTGCTGCGTCTACTCGTCAAATTTAGTTCATCTTCAACAATATTTCCCGATGCAGTGTCTAAGAAAACGTTAAAACAGATTTGCTCAAGAGTCAAACAAATCAGGAAACAAATTCAAAAACCGTACTCTTTGTCGACCAGAGGCTGCTCATCACACGGCGGCGTTCTTCACCACAAACACAAACACGGAAAACAAAAACAGAACTTCATTCAGGTTCCCCTTCTCCTTTTAAAGGGATTTTAAGCTTTAAATAATCTACAAATAGAAGTGTCCATGTTTTTACTCTCCTCTGTTTTTATTTGGATTTCCACTCGGATGAATGTATGACTGTGTTATTTTTCTAGAAGCCGACGGTTAGCGCACGTTGTTGACTCTTTAATAAAGGCATCCTTAGAAAAAAAAAACAAAAAAAAAAACACTTGTTGTTGGTCTTTACTGCCTCCTCGACTCAATCGTGTCTGACACTTTTGTTTTTATTATTGTGACATTGTGTTTTGGTAAAACTCAGACTCTCAGCTGTGAAAACACGTTGGAGCTGCTTATATTGGGTTGTTTTGAAAGATATTGTCTTGTTGAGTCATTTAGAAACGCCTGGTTTAGCAGTTTACGAGCCATTTTTGACACGGACAAGAAAAGTCTCTGAAAAGTGCTTGAATTTAAAGTGTAAGGCTTTACAAACACTCAATATTGAACTGTCAGAGCTGACTTTAGAGAGCAGCGTCCTATTATTAAACTTTAGTCAGATATAATCTCAGAAAAGTCCATTAAAGTGGAGTTAAAGCAGGTATCAGACTCATATTAGTTCATATTTAATCTGAAGTGGGCCGCAGCAGTAAAATAAAAACATAATAAACTATAAATCCCTTTGTTTTAGCACAAAAAAGTACAATTATAATATCATCATGTTGGTTTTCTTATCAATTACGACTCAAAAAGGCTAACGTTAGCAAAAAATCTTGTTTGTTTTCACCAACTCACTCTCACAATATGGCCTTGATGCTAATGCTATTGGACAATGAGGGCTACAGGCTTATTTTAAGAGAAAAAGTGATTTAATTGTTGCTGTGTTTTGTTGTATTCTGACTAAAACAGTGCGACCCCCAGTGGACACACGAGGAACAGCAGTTACTTTCATTTTATGTCATTTTCTCACTTTCCATGTTCCATATTTTTGAGTCCGAAAACGCGACGAAAACTACATAAAAAGTAATTAACGAGAATGAAAACTCTGACTTAATGCATTTAAACTAATTTAATTTCATTCAGGTAGAAATTATAACTTAAAAAAACATTGAAAATACATACCCTTTATATTTTTTAGATATAGTCGACTAAACTCATCAGTATTAGACTAAATTATGACTAAAACTAAATAGCATTTCAGTCAAAAGATTAAGACTAAATTGAAGTTTTCTGTTAAATACATCCTCAAGTCTGCCCCGGTTAGACATTAGCTCACTTTGCTGCTTTTATTTATTAGATATTTATACTTTAGCAGCGTGCTAATGGACAAACGGGCCTTGAAAGTCCTTGAAAAGTGCTTGAATAGACCTTGAATGTAAAGTGTATGAGCCACGTCTCGTCTCAGAGCAGCTTCTTGAAGTGACTCCGGGTTATTTTTGGCTTCGACTGTGAGCTTTAATCGACATCAGAACAGACCTGCTCGGCTCTGATCCGTGAGCGAGGCAGGTCCGGGCCCAAAACTCGAGTGGATCCGGAGAAATCAGGTCACAGTCGGAGAGTTTGGATCCGAGTGACTGCTTTAGAGGAGTTTAGATCCAGCTCAGACTCTGGAACGACACAAACGGAGTCGGATTATAGTCACTTTTCTGTTTCAGAAGCTTCACTGTTTTATAAAAAAAGTGCTTCTAGCTGCGTCTTGGAAAAAATAGATGTTTTAAATTCAATAGAAAAAATCAAGCAGGCCTGTCTGGAGTGAGGCCTTTTCAAATCCAACTAAAACCTGTTCAAATCCAACTAAAACCTGTTCAAATCTGACAAAAACCAGTTCAAATCTATCTAAAATATCTTCAAATGCAACTATAACCTCTTCAGATCGCTCTAAAACCTGTTCAAATCAATCTAAAACCAGTTCAAATCCATCTAAAACCTGTTCAAATCCATCATAACCTGTTTAAATCCACCTAAAACCTGTTCAAATCCATCATAACCTGTTCAAATTCATCTAAAACCTATTCAAATCCATCTAAAACCTGTTCAAATCCATCTAAAACCTGTTCAAATCCATCATAACCTGTTCAAATCCACCTAAAACCTGTTCAAATCCATCTAAAACTTGTTCAAATCCAACCAAACCTTTTTCAAATCTGACTAAAACCTGTTCCAATCTGATAAAAACCTAAATCTAAAACTTGATGAAGTCCATGTGTCTGTGATGAACCAGTGATGAATTACTGTCTGGATGTAAACAGTAGACTCTAAACTTGTTCATTTAATCCGTGATTCTGTCTGTTTTGATGACTCTAGCGTCGCTTTTGTTAATTCTCTCCAACTTGTCTGTGATTGGACGATTAGCGCCGACTGTTTTGCTTTGAATCATGAGAAGACTCCCCTTATTTTTGTTAAATCTAATGTTACATAAGTATAATGCTCTATTATAGACACAGATCCATTACATAAATCTGTCAACGTCAGCCGTGTTTATCGAAGGGAAAGTGTTAAATGCACCACATCTGAACCACTTCATCTCTTAAACACAAAAGTTCCATTAACAATAGTCACAAAGCTTCATATTATTTTCATATTACCTGCTGTTTGTTCGCTTCAGGATCCATTATGTCTTTGAAATGTTTCTGAATGGATCCTGTTTTGTTTAAAGCGCAGGTCGTTGTATTTTCTTTGGTTAATGTAACACAGGGTTTACATCTGCGCTCTATTTTTTTTATTCGAGGAAGAGCTGAAAAGCAGAGCATGATGTTTTTCTGTGTTTTTTTATCCGACAAAGCCCTGGCTCGGCCGATGTGTGGGCCGAGCGCTGAATAAAAGCAGCTTTCATGTTCCTCTCTCCACGAGCGTCCCCTCCACCGACTCAGTGTCAAGTTCTGCGATGAGACACTGAGGCGAGAGCGAGCGCTGACTGTCCTTTTGGCAGCCGCCGCTCGCTCCAGCACCTCTCACAGAAACGCCACCGAAACGCAGAGAAACGCACCGCTTTTTATCGAATACAGATGCAGGAAAACGCACCGAGGCTGAAAGAAGGGTTTAAAGTACGGTCCAGGGGCCGATCGCGGCTCGAGGTGAGGTTTATGTGGTCCTCAGCTTCAGAAGAAATGTGAGGTTTATGGCTCCAACATCTGAAGATTTATACAAACAGGTTCAAATCCAACTAAAACCTGTTTAAATCCAACTAAAACCTGTTTAAATCCAACTAAAACCTGTTTAAATCTGATTAAAACCTGTTCAAATACAACTAAAACCTGTTTAAATCTGATTAAAACCTGTTCAAAACGATTAAAACTTGTTCAAATCCAACTAAAACCAGTTCAAATCCAACTAAAACCTGTTTAAATCTGATTAAAACCTGTTCAAATACAACTAAAACCTGTTCAAAACGATTAAAACTTGTTCAAATCCAACTAAAATCTGTTTAAATCTGATTAAACCTTGTTCAAATCCAACTAAAACCTGTTTGAATCCATCTAAAACCAGTTCAGATCCATCTAAAACCTCTTCAAATTAATCTAAAACTTGTTCAAATCCATCTGAAACCTGTTCAAATCCATCTGAAACCTGTTCAAATCCATCTAAAACCTGTTCAAATCCATCTAAAACCAGTTCAGATCCATCTAAAACCTGTTCAAATCCATCTAAAACCAGTTCAAATCCATCTAAAACCAGTTCAGATCCATCTAAAACCAGTACTTGTGAAATAAGATTAAAATCAGAAGAGACTGTCTTTATTTCTTCAAATTAACCATGTGCTTTTTGCTTTTGATTTCATCTTGTCCCTTTTCTGCTTCATTCTGCCACAGAGGCTCTACTTTTTTACTGGTGGAGCATAAATGGGGCACAAGGTTGAGTGAGTGAAGGTTAATGGTAAAAACAAAGACAGAAAATCACACAAAAGTCCCACAAAGGAGCAGACGGCTACAATAAAGACGCAGAAACACACAAATCCCTGGAGTCTGACTGATCGTCTCGTTATAAAACCCTCTTTCTGCAGGTGATGTGCTGCTGGTTCATTCTGTTGTTGGTTCAATAATCACAGGCGCTGACCCAGAACCAATCAAATGTCAGGCGTTCATCACCTCCACATCTGCGCAGTCAGACGGATAATGAAGATCTGCTCAAACACCTGGAAATGAATCATGAATTACATTTAAAAACACAGCGCTTTCTTTCAGAGATTTTAAAAACCCCTGACACTTTGCATGATTTATTGATGTATTTGGAGCTTTAATAAAAGAGGGCTCATAAAAATTAAATCAATATGTTTTAAAAGTGGAAGTCTTGGTGAGTTAATGTACTTTTACACGTGACAACAGCGCCCTCTGTCGGTGCAAATGTGAAAATACAGAGCATCAAAGATAATCTGTAGAAAAAAAAAGAAGCTTGACTCTTCAACATGAACCAGGATAGTTCAAATGAGTTGAGATATATCTAAAATGTGGAAAAAAGTACCATCTAACACGGTTAAACAGGTTCTAGTTGGATTTGAACAGGTTTTAGTCAGATCTTTACTGGTTTAAATTGGAGTTGAACAGTTTTAATTGGATTTGAACAGGTTCCAGTTGGACTTGAACAGGTTTTAATCATTTTTAAAAAGGTTTTAGTTGGATTTACTCATGTTATAAATGAAAGCAGTTATGTAATACTTGTCACTTGTTTATTTTATTCTATTTTATTTTATTATCATTCATTATAGTTGTCATTTCCATGTTTCTTTGGATAAATTACCCTTTTATTTCGTCTCTAACCCGTTATTGTTCAGAAATAATCTCTTTCATTCATTCATTCCTGCCGTGACCGTTCTCGGCTTCTGATTGGTCCGCCGCTGCCACTTCTCTCGCTCTGATTGGTCAGAATCCCAACGTGCGTCCCTCCCAACCCGGAAGTCCAGCTTTAGTGGATTTTACATTAAAACCAGCGACAGGAGGATGTGAAACCGACACTGAACGGCCTTTTACCGCGTTATTAAAGCTATGAAACGACCATAGCTGTATTTTTTTTACTAGAATATTATTTGAAGAAGCTGGAAGTATGATTTTAGCGGTGTATCTGCCTGTTTTTGTGCTGTTTTTAGCGGTGGGAGCTGCGAAGGATGGAGGGGATGATGAGTGGGTTCATCTTCCGAACAAATGCGAAGGTAACGGACTGTGTTCAGTGTTAGCATCTTTTACAGCTAGCAGTAATCCCAAACGATTATTAAAATGACCCAAAATAGGTTTATATCAGTATGTTTTTGTTATATGTGGTTTCTAAGAAGGAATAGGCCTCGTTTATCCAGATTAACCATGTTTACATGAGCTTTTTTGAGCCAAGAAGCAGCTAAAATACATATTTATCACAATAGATTTATGTATTGAGGAGTTTTATTTATTTCAGTTAAAGCCATTCCACTTTCTTTACTCGTGCCATATATTTTCAGGAAGAAACCTTTAAATTAGGCACGAAATATCACATTTAAAACTGAATTCTGTCATGTATTTAAAACAATAGCCACAAAACAAACAAAACAACACCTTCTATTACATTAAAATAATATCAGGACAGATTGTGTTACAGGTAAGTTGTGCCAATTTTACCACGAAATACCTCATTCCACTTTCTATTTTGTTATTTTCACAAGATAAACTACAAAATAGCACCAATAACACGTATATTTCAGACCCTATTATAAACAGCTTGTTGATTTAGATTTTAAATAGGCTTTATTTAAATGTGGTTTACCATGATGGTCCATATTATGAAGATTTGGGCTGTTTTTTCTACAAACAACAGAAAACAAATCATCCAATAACATTTGAACCTATAGGATACTCCAAAGAGATGAGTTAAAGCTATTCATTTGAGTTTCTGTGTCTTTAATGAAGCCTGTAAACATTTAAAACCTCAGCCTCAGTCTATAGCTAATATTTGATTATAAAAACACTTGTATATCATTATTATATCAATTGCAATGGGATAGAAATTGTAGTATCTCCCAGCTGCTTTGTATTGAACACTATTGTTTATTCAGTCAATAAAATCAATAGTAAATGATCCTGACATCAATATCAGAAAGTATTTTAGGTATAAACACCAAAATACTGCTTCTAAAACCAAATATAGGTTTATGAGCTTTATATAAAATGTTAAAAGGGAAAAAACGCTTTACATTTCCTTTTCACACCAACTTTAAACTCAGATGTCGAATAGATTTGTAACGTTTGATCGTCACAAAAGTCCAACAAATACACGTCTAAACAGAGTAAATGCATTTCTGTTCAAAGATACTGACATTTGTGTGTGTTTTCTTGTTGTTTTTTGCAGTGTGTAAGTTCGTGAGCATCGAGATGAAGTCGGCCTTCGAGGAAACGGGGAAAACTAAAGAAGTGATCGACAGAAACTACCGCTTCATCGACAGCAAGGGGGCGCCGCCGATCAAATACGTCAAGTCGTGAGTGCTTTTTTACGCTCGAAGTTAGGCTTGAGCTGACGGTAAAATGGTAATAGGATAATTTAGGATTTTATTGAAGAATTAAACATAAGGAACAACAAATAATGATAATAAATTGCACAGTCAACAAATGTCTGTGTTTGTGCGGGCTTTTCATTATCAGCAATTTGGAATTAAACCTCAATTCAAACCAAAATCCAAAGAAGTGTGGTGCATTTTAATTGTAGCTGTGTTTAAAAAAGTATAAATATAAACGAGAAAGTACAACTGTATAAAGAGGAAGAATGAGAGAGGAAGTCGTTCAGCTCCATTTCCTTTGGAGGAACTTGATAAAAACTGTTAAACAGCTGCGAATAAAGATAACACTACTGCTTCTGAGGAACAAAAAACACATGAAATCAGACTTTTCAGAACCTGAATTAACAAAAGTGAGACAAAACAGACCAAAACGCATAATAAAACCAGTCCTGCACCTGTTGTTTTGTGAAGTGTCTAAATCTGCAGCTCTTCTTTGTCCGAGACAGTGACAGACTCTGATTGTTTTACTTGTTGTCGTCGACAGAGACCTGCGTTTTATCGAAGTGGTGGAGAACGTGTGTCAGAGGCTCCTCGAGTACAACCTGCACAAAGAGAGAACGGGCAGCAACCGCTTCGCTAAGGTCTGTCTTTAAAGTTCACAAACAGACATAATCCATTTTATTTTGTCCAAATAAAAACCAACTACGACGACTCGAAGCAATGAAAGTCCAGCTAAAATCTATAAATGTCAAACTGAAACCATTTAGAACCTGTTAAAGTCCAACTAAAACCAATAAAAACCTTTCAAAGACCAACTTAAACACCATAAAACTTGTTAAAATCAAACTAAAACTGCTCTAGACCTGTTCAAGTCCAACACTTAAACTGTATTAAACTGAACTCAACTCACTTTAGACCTGTTTATGTCTGTAGAGAAACTAATAGAAAAGCCTGTCGTCCACTAACCTTTGCTTGTGTCTGTGCAGGGCATGTCCGAGACCTTCTCCACGCTGCACGGTTTGGTGAATAAAGGCGTGAACGTGGTGATGGACATCCCGTACGAGCTCTGGAACGAGACGTCTGCGGAGGTGGCCGACCTCAAGAAACAGGTGAAAAACTCAAGATAATCCTCCCACACTCTACAATAATGACCCAGCTTTAACACGGATGAAGAGTAACTGTTGTTGACGTGTTCAGTGCGACGTGTTGGTGGAGCAGTACGAGGACGTGATTGAAGACTGGTACAAAGGAGACCAGAAGGAGGACCTGACCATGTATCTGTGTGAGAAACATGTTCTAAAAGGACAGGACAAAGGTAAACAAACACACACTGTACCAGAGCTATTTATGTTAAAGCTGGGCTGCAACAACTAATCGGATTAATCTAATTTAATAATTTAACTAATTTAATAATGGGTTCATCTCTATCTATTAATAGAGTCTGAAACAGGTGCAGAGAGAAGAGGTTCTATTAAAGACATATCAGTGAATCCTCAGAAACAGTGAAAGAGATGTTCTTTTGTGTGAGTTCAGATTTAGATCAGTTTAGACAATAACAATAAAACACCAAGTGTCTGACTCTTTGTTATTGCTCCAGGTCCACACGCATTTACACGAGCTTCACTGTTTGATTATTAATCAATTCATCAAAAAACGAATCATCAGATCAATCGATTATAGAGATCACTTTATCACAATGTCAAGATCAGGTCTTTTTATATTTTAACTTGAAATTTAAACCAGGGTCTGACCCAAAGTTGATATTTCTTTCACACAACGCTTTTTTTCAAAAACGAACAAAAAGACTTGACTCATGTCTGTTCCTGGACGTGACTCCTGCAACAGACTCGTCTTTACTGTTTAACATATTAAAAAAACACAACAATCATAATATTTTACAGTCCAATAATCACCGTAACAACTTCAAATACTCTTCAAATTCAATGAGCTGCAGAAAACCAGACCAAACACATCAGATTAAGACATATTTTTAGATTTAAAATGATCTTTATAGCGTCTCGTCTGGTGCTTCAGAAGCTTTTCAAGTGTCACTGATTGTTTGAGAAGTCAGTAGCACATGCATCTGTTCATACTCCTCGTTCTCATCTTGTTTTCCTGGTTCCTTCTCCTTTTCCACCCTGTTCTTCTGTGTTCATCCGTTCGTGAGAGCAGCCTGTCTGAGCGAGGACTGGACACTGACGAAGAAGAAGGGCGACCGGGCGGCCGTCGCTGAAGACAAGAAACAGAAGAAGAACAAGAAAAAGAAGGCATCGAAGAAGGACAAAGAGGGAGGGGACGGCTCGGACGCAGAGAAGAAGAAGAAAAAGGACAAGAAAGTCAAGAAGAAGAAGAAGAGTAAGGCTCCGGTGGAAACGGGGCCGACGACGGAGGAAGAGATCCAGCCTCAGGTGCCTCTGAGCGGGATCAAGACCGAGCTCTGAGCCTGGGTCTGGACCAGGTCTGGGTCTGAGCCTGGGTCTGGACCAGGGTCTGGACCAGGGTCTGAGTCTGGACCGAGCTCTGAGCCTGGGTCTGGACCAGGGTCTGGACCACGATCTGGACTAGGGTCTGAGCCTGGGTCTGGACTAGGGTCTGGACCAGGGTCTGAGACTGTGTCTGGACCAGGGTCTGGACCAGGGTCTGGACCAGGTCTGGGTCTAACAGAGACCGAGAGGGACTGATACATGGATTTAAAGGGTTTTGTTCAACATCCATCAATCTGCAGTTTTGAAATTTAACTTTTTTTTTTTTCTCCAAAATGTATTTTTCAAAACCTGAGAACTACTTTTACTTCTGCCATTTCAGTTCTTTCATCAATGGATTATATTCTTCACAAATCCATGTCCATTTCAAAAATAATATGAGAAAGATATAGAAATAACACATCGTCACTTCTCTCTCTGTTATTACTAAAAGTGGCTCAGGCCCAGCTCCAACAAGCTTCATTTAAACTTAGATCAGGTTTGAAAAACGTAGTTCGAAATGAAGTCAAACTAAAAGGCTAACTTTTGTAACTTTTTGCCCAAAAATATATATTCATCCTCTTGTTTTGATGGTTTTTATTCATGAGATCAGTAGAATCAGATCTATCTCACTGACACAGCGCCCTCTGCTGGACACAAACCTCCAGTAACTCTCCTGAGGATTTGAATTTGTGACACATTTAAAAACAAATACAGTAAAAACAGATCTTTTTAATGCAGTAAAACTTACCTCGTTAGAGTCTTTCATTCTGACAAAACCTAATGGTGTCTTTAAACCGTAATTTAAACAGATTTTTGATGTAAACCTTGTCGGTGCAACTGGGCCTTAGTCAATGACATCATTTCTGTTTGATCTTAAAAAGGTTAGTTTTAGATTAATAACACAAACCTTTATCTGGAATTATGAAAAGTATTTTAAAGATGACAGTTTTCTCAGTGTCAGTTCTATCATTAAAAATAAAAAAATAATTCAGTGTAGACGGAGGATCAGATGTTCCAGATTATTTAAGAAACTTTATTCTGATGTTTTTTGAGTAAATACTGTTTGCAATAAGAAGGGACTGGTGTGGATTCAGAGAAATGCCTTGACGCTGCAGATGTTGAATGTGGACAGATGTTTGCAGTGTTTTCTTCACGTTTTATTATTTTTCTGTGAAGCCTTTCCTCATTTCCTTCAGATTTTAGCTCAAATACAATCACAGTGTCTCGGTTTTATTTCCATACGGTACTTTTACTTTGATTCATGTGGATTTGTGTTGTTTTTGACGTTTCGTATCGGCTGCTACTCAAACGTGTGACTCTGAGCGGAGAGTTTGTGTGTCTGTCGTGTGTTTGAATGTGTTGTGTGTGTGTTTCTACCGTTTTTAATGAAGAGCTGGAGTCGCTTGTTGAGCAAACGTCAAGACCCTCAATAAACAGGCTTCGAAACACAACGTACACCTGTCAGTTCTGTTTTTATTTTACTGTTCTGGAGGAAAACGCTGAGTGAATATGTTTTGTTGTGGTGCAGTGTCTCGTTACGGCCACTAGAGGGAGGCACACTGCTGTATTTAGACTTAAAGAGTCTTACTGAGGCTTCTTTTGGGAAATGAATGGGTCTCTTAAGTGAGAAATAGATTGAATAGAAGTCAGTGAGGAGCAGTGAACTATTTTTATTCTTTTTGTGTCATTTTGTCATTTTAAACTTATTCTAAAAGCCCAAATTTGATTCTTTAAAAGTCATCGTTTTTTCAAAATACATTAAAATAGAAAATATGAGAAATATGCTTATTTTAGGCAAACACAAGTCAACAGTATTTTACTGTTTTAATGAAAATGAAGCTTTATTTCTGTTAAATGTTACTTTACGTCAACAAACAGCATCTGATAATGACATTTTAATCAACTTTTTCCCAGGTTGGCCACTCATATTGTAACTTTAACTCAATATAGACTAATATTAATGTCATTTATTCCCATCAGCACCTTTATTATTCCTTTGTAAGTACTATATTTCACTCTTGAGAGAGATAAAAATACTTCTGATAATGGCTGAGTTTTACATCTGAATTTGAAAAAAAAACAAAAAAAACCTCACGTAGCTGGACTATATTTTGACATTATTGTGGTTTAAGCGTTTAAAGAACAAGTTTAGGACTTTAAAATGTGGAGCTATTGACAGACAGCTCACGTTTTTATGCAACAATATGTTAAAAATGTTATTAACTAAATCAAAAACACAACTCTTATCTAATGTAATGTCGTTTTTTTTTTCACTCTCACCTTTTCCTGAACCGACCAACAGCCAAATCCACTTAAACTGTGACTAAATGAAATGGCCTCTGTCTCTCTGCGGCGTCCATCAGCTTTTACCTAAATGTATTCTTTATCTAGATTGTGTTTTAGGGCCGAGGGTCTGACAGGAATAACGTTTATCCGTCTGTGTAATGTGTGTGTTCAGTGAATATATGTATGTGTTGTTTGTGAGTCGGAGCGAGGTGTCGGGTGTTTATTTGATGAATAATTCACAGTTGGCTGTTTGTAGAAGACGCCGGCCTCGGAGCTCCAATAACACACGGCAAATATTGTCTCCACCGCACGTTATCAGAGGCTAAAGCTGACAGTTTATTTGGACGCGACGGAAATGGGACGTACAGATGTTCAACGGGAGTTTTGTGTTTCCAAAGGAAGCATCGAAGTTTCTCTGTTGATAAAGAACAAGACAGTTTATTTAGAAGACTTCCTTAATGGGTCGTAAATAAGTTTATTTATTTGTCTCGGTTTAAAGTCAAAACTTAAAGTTTCATTTCAATAAGGTTTAGATTTTGGCCCAATGCAAATTTAAGTTTAACCATGATTTAAATGTTAATTGTTTGTGAAACCAGGCTTTAGTTCCTTGAAAACCTTTATTAAATAAAAGTTGCTGCACTTTAACATTTGACCATTTAGCTGCTTTTGTAATCCCCCTTCTGGCCACTTGTGGAACTGCAAAGAAAAAGTGTAAAAAAATAGTCCTGTACGATAAACAAATAGAAACAATACACATATTACATTTAGTTAGCATTAGCCTGGCGCTGGTACTTTGTCAGGAGAATCGTGGGAGCTATCATTAGCCTGATGCTAGTACCTTTCTGGCATTGTTGTGGACGTTAGCATTAGCCTGATGCTAGTGCCTTGTCAGGATAACAGTGGGGGTTAGGATTAGCCTGATGCTATACTGTTAGGTGCTGGCACCGCACCTATTTGTATTCTACCTGTCCTTGTCGTCCCCCTTTACCCCTTTTGTCTTGTAGGTGGAGCCCGTTAATTTGGCGGCATAATAGTAGGAATTAGCATTAGCCTGATGCTAGTACTTTGTTGGGAGAATAGTGGGAGCTACCATTAGCCTGATGCTAGTAACTTTGTCGGGATAATAGTGGGAGCTATCTTTAGCCTGATGCTAGTACCTTGTCAGTATAATAGTAGGAATTAGCATTAGCCTGATGCTAGTACTTTGTTGGGAGAATAGTGGGAGCTACCATTAGCCTGATGCTAGTACCTTTCTGGCATTATTGTGGAAGTTAGCATTAGCCTGATGCTATACCTTGGCGGCATAATAGTAGGAATTAGCATTAGCCTGATGCTAGTACTTTGTTGGGAGAATAGTGGGAGCTACCATTAGCCTGATGCTAGTGCCTTTCTGGCATTATTGTGGAAGTTAGCATTGGCCTGATGCTAGTACCTTGTCAGAATAACAGTGGGAGTTAGCATTAGCCTGATGCTAGTGCCTTGTCAGTATAATAATGGGAGTTAGCATTAGCCTGATGCTAGTGCCTTGTCAGAATAACAGTGGGAGTTAGCATTAGCCTGATAGATGATGTTATTATGTGTTGTAGTTGATTGAGATAAATGTTCGACTGTAGGTTACGCCAATAAAATCTTGACAGTGTGTTAACTACGTCCTGTTTTTATGAGTGAAATAAATCAGACGTGTTCCGACGTAAAGAGACCGGTACAGTTTATGGCCTCTTTATAACCTCAGTAGTAGTTGTTCCGACACAAACGCGCTCCATAAAGAGCCTTCACTGTTTACATATGGTTCATATCTGGTACTTTTTCCACCTTTTAAAGGACATCCTCTTTTTCCTCAAACACTCGGAGACAGACAGTGGCCGGTGTAAGATCAGAGAGAAAAACAGTCGGCTCTAATCTGGAGAAAATGAAACAGACGTTTGAATGGAAATATTGATTCTTCCTCCCATTTCAATCTTCATCTGGTATCTCCTGAGTGTGTGTGAGACGGACGGACGTGCTCATCCCTCGCTCAAACGCCCCGCCAATGATTTTCTGTCCGCTGGAAAAACTGCGCAGTAAATAGTAAATCATATCTATAAATGTGAGTGTCTGTGAGTCGGCGCTGAGCAGAGGGAGGAGGGTCAGGCGGTTTGTCCCGGTGACGTCACTCTGTGGAAAAGACTGACCATTACACGGCCTGCCACCAATCACAACAGCCGTAATTAGGACCAGCAACACATGTGCAATCAATACGGACTGTCATAATGAAAAATATACGCTTTATATTGAAAAGAAATAAAGATCCATACATAATTTCTCCTTTCTTTTAGTGTGTGACCAGAAGAGGGCGCTGTTTCACCTTCTTCCCTTTAATAAAGTGACATATTATAGTAATACGTCTTATTTAATGTAAGAAAACGTAAAAAGCACAATAACACTGAGATTTTAAAATGATTTTTCACAAATATTTGATGTTTATGATCCAAAGCAATGGTCGCCAGCTTTTTTTGCAGCACTTTTTTTTCAAACTCGTTATTACAGTGGTTAGCGAGACACAATCCCGGCCACAAGGGGGCACTGTAGTTTACTTAATTAGCATTAGAAATATTAGCAAGAGATTTTTTTCTATAATAAAACATGCACTACCTATTTAAAAATGCTTTACAAAAAAAAAAAGTAGTACAGAGGCAAAATTTGGAACAAGAAACGTAAGTTAAATACAGAATTAAAATAAACAAAAGAGAAAGTGCAGATAAAACACGTTCTTTGTCCTGATCGTGTAAATGTAACGTCATCCCAGGCTTTGTTTAGCTCCAATGGTCAATAATCTCCTCTTCTTTTAGTTTCTGTTACGACAGAAACACAGAATATAAAGTGTTTAAAATGAAAAAAAAGGGTTTTTAGTGCTTTTTGTGGTGATTTCAAGATTTTCCACATTTAATTTCATCCAAAAAGTTTGAGATTTTAAATTGTCTGAAACATTTTTAAGTTCATTGGGGCTTGTGTATCGCCTGTTGCAGTAAAGCCATCGTTTAAATAGGACTTTCTATCTTTAAATCTCTCTCCCTTTTCAACAAAGATCTCCAAAAACTATTCTTTTTCACTTTTGGTTAGCTTTAGCATGTGGCTCAAGACCGAGGAAGAGGCTCCTGTGGAAGTATTCGTTTTTCAAGATAAAACACCCGAGTGATTGCAGATAATTTATATCTAGTTTATACTCTTCCAGTGCGTCCTGACTCCTGCTCTAAACTCCAAACTTGAGCTTCCACTGTTAAAGCTTTAAAAACAGAGACATTCACGAGTCTGTAGACACATGTAAATTATCAGGCTGTAATAAAATGTCCGGTTGAATCTGTGAGATCTTTTTCAGTCGTGACAAACGGCCGTCTTCCTCCTGAATGTTGACATTACGACTCGTTCAAACACATTAACGTTCACGCAGCAGCAGCAGCGGCGCCTTGTCATCTGCTCGATTAACGTCGGCCGATACGACCTGAATGTGGCCGAGGACAAAGACACAGACGGGATCCAAGTGTTAGAAGAGCTCAGGATGAAGGAAGAGTTGGGTTAAAAAAATAAAAGAAATATTTACAGCCTCTGAACATTTTATTATTTGACATATGAGTCACACAAAAAATTCCAGCAATAAAATAAAATAAATAAAATAAAATAAAATAAAATAAAATAAAATTAAATTAAATTAAATTAAATTAAATTAAATTAAATTAAATTAAATTAAATTAAATTAAATTAAATTAAATTAAATTAAATTAAATTAAATTAAATTAAAATTAAATTAAATTTTAATTTTAAAAATGTTAGTTTGTGGTATTAAAAGTAATTACTGTAGAAAATATAACTTGTGCATTTTGGTGTGTTTTATTATTTTTTGCATATTTATTAGATTGATATTTATTGCTGACGTTTTTATTACTCAAAGCTGCTGTCTTTCATGGAGATTCTCAGTTACTCAGGTCTTCAGAGTCTGGACGTAGATTTTGAAGGTAGAGGATTGTTTGGATTCATTCAAGGGGCTTTATCAGTCCTTAAGCTCGTAAGAACGGTGAAGTTACATGGTTTAGAGACAGAGGCTCCGAGGAAACGACAGGAGGAAGACCTGGAGAGAGAGATTGAGGCCAGACTGAGCAGATTTAGACATGTTCAGAGGAAGGACAGTGAATATATCGGTCAAAGGAGTGTCCAAGCTGACTCAACGGTAATAACAGGGATAAACCTTTGAAAATACATCTATTTAACCTCTATTTTCTCACTAAGCCATTGCTGCAGTGGATAAAACAACAGCACAATGTCTTGCTCATGAGGTTACATTTGAAATCGGTTTTATTTGTCAACATTTTCCTTTATTTCAAGTCAAAGAGTTGGACTTTTGGAAGCTGTGATCGACCTGAGGGACTCCATTACTTTTAGAAAAACAGTGAGTATCCAAACAAATAAACTCCAAAAGGCTCTTAACATCCATCCGTTAGACTTTTCTGTTCGGGCCCGAGCGGACAGCCTCCTATTCATCTTCGTTCCCTCGCAGCGCTGCTCTCGGAGGAAGGTCAAAACCTGGAAAATAGGCTACGGACCCGGCATTTTGTCAGCGCGCACCCCTCACCTGCCTCTGCGACGCCGCGCAACTGGGACACGGCCTAAAATACGACACGAGCGGCGGCAGCAGCAGCCGACCGTGCACTTCCTTTTCCACCGCATTCGTTCTGCATTTACGGCGCATTTGTGTCCTTTGGATAAAGGCAGGAGAGCGGGACCAGGTGACATTTCAGGAGACTTTGGACAGATTCGTGCTGAGTTAGTTCATGTGTGACCGAAGAACATGCGGCTGGAGCGGTCGGCTTCACTTTAGACTCAAATCTCTACGTTTTAGGAAGAAACTAAGACAATGTGCCACTTAATGAGTTCCTATGAATCTTTACTAATGCAATAGGAGTTGGTGGAGTATTCTAAACTGACCCATGAACAATAGATTATATTATATATTTATGTCATTAAACATTGACGAAAATGTAAAAAAAAAACTACTATTATTATTTAAAGCTTCAGTTCCTGATTCATTTTTTTTGTCCCAGTCTGAGCCCCAAAAGAAGCAGTAACCTTTTTGCTTCTTTTATTTAAAAAAAAGGTCAAACTGCACCAATTTTCCTCCACAAAATACAAATACGTTTAGTTTCAAAGTTTAGAGCTGAAACTTTTATCTTTGGAGTTGATCCTGTAATTATCTCTGTCTCATTAAACACTAAAGCTTTACCAACATTTATTCATGTTTCATTTGCTGCTGTTTCCCTATTTTTTATCTTTTTTGAGCTGTTTCTCTGTAAAATAAGTCGTATTTCCAACAGAATAACCCATTTCCTTGGTTTATTTCCTTGTTCCTTCGTTGTTGACATCAGTGTCGACCAATGGGAGCGCTCCTTTTTACCTGAAGTGAGCTGTGATTGGACAAAATCCTGCTGTGGACTGATCATTCTCATCTATTAAAATCCTTCATTATAAAGACTAGATCACGTCTTAAGGTCTCATTTTTTCAGATGATTCCTGTTACAATAAACTTTAGGAGATTACACTGAAAAACTAAATGAAACAGTGAAAAACAAATCTGTCAGTTTGGTTTTAACACAGCAGTTTTTATTTTAGATTAGTCTGTGGATGTATATAGCTCCTATGTCAAAGCAGAAGCTCAAGTAAACTGTGTAAAAGAGTGTTGTGTTGATTGTGTTTTGCAGATTTGTCGTCACATCCACAGCGTCAGGAAGAAGGAGCCGTCTTTACGTCGAGGAATATTAAAAACCCAGCGTCAGATCCGATCCCGAACCCGCTCCGGGCTCCGGTCTCCCGCAGCGACGACGCTAATGACACTCTTCATGGCATTTGGAGCAGAAAGGTGTGACATGCAAAGCCTCCGTGAGTGAGTCTGTGTGAGTCTGAGTGTGTCCTGAGGGCCTGCCGTTAATAACATCTGACCTTTGCACATTTAGGCTGTGAAATGATGGTAACAGACCTGAGGACGGCTGGTCGCGCCTCCGTCATCCTCCGTCTCATCTGTCCGTCTCAATCTCCGCATTAACCTCCTTTATGTTTGTGACTGTATCCACAAAAGCCTCTTCTATTCAGTGTCTTTTAAATAGACATAACGCTCCTATTTATGTACAGCATTTAGTTTAATGTAAGTCAGAATTCAATATCGAGAGGTTGTGTTGAAGTCAAAATCTATCTTCACCTGAGAACGACTCTGAATGACTCTAAATGGTGTAATTGCACTAACAAGGTTTAACTTTGCGTTTAGAATCAGTAAAACTCAGTTAAAATTGACTCGTTTTTTGTTAAATTAAAGTTTAATGTGTTTGGATTTGTGATAAAAGACAAAACATTTTAATAACATAAGAGCAAACCGCTAACGGCTAATAGACACAACATGTATTATTTATTATTTATTCGAGTAATATCAGGATTACACAAAGAATATACTGCAAATACTTCAAAAGAAATCTGTCAAAAATCTGTCCAGCTCCAGTGAGCAGCTCCCTTACAGTCACAGCAGTAGTAGAGCTGTATTTCTTTGTCTCCAGCACAAACTGTATTGGTGCGTTCATATAAAATGGCAGACTTTGGAAAACTTTATGAATCCAGAGTCAATTTAAAGCTAGAAATGAAAATGTAATGTAAATCAACTCAAGATTGAAACTGGTTTAAAAATCAAATCTAGAGCCTTTCTGAGTCTGAAACTGTGTGTAGTTTTTAGTGAAGGAGTCAGAGATTTTTAAACTTGATCTGTTTAAAATCTGATCTGTGCCCCGACCCACTTCTGTTGGTGGTTTTCTGTCTAGAACTGGATTATCACCAGTTTCAGACTAGATTTCAAACCCATTCTATTCTAAAACATGTCCAAAACTAAACCAGTGACTTGTGTCCAAAGTGGAGCAGCTCTGACTTCCTCTAAACTCACTCTGAACTCCACTCAAAGTGTTTCCTTTTGGCAAGTGTGCATCTCAGCCAAACCGTCCAGATACTTCTACCTTTGCCTCTAAAAGAAAACACAAAATTCGTAAATATTTGCCACATTTCTCTCTTTCAAAGCTGAGCAGAGCAGGGTTTGTCCATCTGTGTTTCTCTGGAAAAGGTCGAGCAGCTAAAACAACACTTTTTTTTAAATCCATCCTTCTCTTTCTTCTCACATTCCCTCTGTTTTTTTTCTTTTGTCAGACGCCAGCCTCCTCTCGCTCAGTCCGTTTGGAAAAAAGACCAATAATCCGACGTGAAGAGTCCAGTTTGTGTGTGTCTTGTTTAATTCCCATGATGCCTCGCTCTCTTTCCCAAACAACAACAGACGACAGAAATAGTAGCTCCACTTTTGGCTTGAGACTTTTGGATCTTTCAAAGTTTTTAGTCAGAACCAGAGTCAAACGGAGCAGATTGTATTTTAATAAGCTCCTCGAACAGTTCAGTGGGAGTTCAGCCTGGCTTCATGTGACGTTGTGAGGTAGATAAGTAACACAGTGGGGCCTTTTATGGAGAAGGCAGCATCACAACAGACTGGAGTTTCACAAGTTTTTACAAAATTGATGAATTTGTGGAGCTGTGTTTTTGATAATAATAGTTTTTTTATTCCACAGCAACAAATATTTATCTATAAATGTGTGTGTATTAATGTATTTTTTCCAACTTGTCCAACTAACTTGTGTTTTTTTTTTTTTGTTTTTTTTCACACAAAGTGCAACACAAAGCAGAATAATAAAATAGACAAAAATCAAGTAAATCTACTAAATACTAACAGTCACATGACTCTGTACATTTTTTATTATTTTTATTTTTTTATTTACATGTTTTATTTTCATGTGGTCTCATCTTTGAAGAGCTTCTGTTTTTTTCTTGACATTTTGTTGAGTCTCAAACCCACTGAAGCACTTTATTGTTTCTTTCTTCTGTTGATCCACTTCTTCTTGAGTTCTTTCTGTGTGTGACTCTCAATCCGTTTTAGATTTAAACCTCCTCTTTCTTCTCTTTTTCAGTTTGTTGTCATGTATCTTCATTGTTTCATTGTTACCTCCTGTGTTTTTTGATGCAAACCTGGTTTAATTTGGAGCAATATCACCCATTTTTGATTGTCTTTTGATACATGATCTTTATTTAATCATTAATTAATTATTAAATGTTCTTGTGTAGATCAAACATGAATTTAGATGTAACTCTGAATTGGAGCTGCAATTGTTCAAATAAACATTCAATATTTGCCATTTATGTCATTTATGTGAGTTATATTCATGTCATTAAAGCACTTTCTTACTTTCCAGACACTCCTCTCTTTGTTGCTCTCTAGTTTTCATTTCCAGTTCTAACTTGTGTTTCTTTTCTGTTTCCCAGCTCCGTTCAGCTCTGCTCTGAGCGGGACGTGAACCCGCGACCTCCGGGTCACGTCCCGCTCTGCTCCCTGTGTTCGCTGTGTTCCCGCTGTCCATTTGTCCTCTATGGAGATAAACTGTTGTTTACACTGCAGGCCGCAGGAAGTCAAGCATGGCCAGAGGAATCCGTCCAATTGGGCTTTGTTTATCTGCATTCGGTCCCCACAAAGATAGCAGAACAACACCAAATCTGCAAATTAGCTCTGGATTTTAGCCTTTTATGAGTTTCCACATCAATCTTTGAGACCTCGTGACTTCTCGTGGCATGTATCTGAACACAGTAGGTCCATATTTAGTTTTGTTGAGTGTTTTCTCTGATATAGAAATAAAGGGGGTGTATTTGTGAGCGCGTGGCAGGTGTTTTGCGTCACCACCCCTCATCCATCAAGTCAAATGAGCGAATGACAGCAAGAACAAAAACAAATGCCTCGCTCGGCCGAGAACGAAGCACCGATGTCGGCCAATGACAAGTGTTTATTGTGACTGTGAGAACGAGTCAAAGGAGCTCAGATGGAAGCTTTTCCAGTTCTTTTTCTGAGGTAGGAATTCAACAAATAGGAATGAAATCAATGAGAATATCAATAAACATTTATGTAAAGCAAATATAGACAAAAGGACACACATTTCAGAAACAACACAGAGGTATTTATTGGGCAGTCACCATATCTCCCAAATATCCTCAAAAACATAACAAACTATGGCAAAAACTGAAATTTTGGATCACCAATTTCCCCCAAAAGTGGTTAAAATGAGTGAGTAAGGATCAATAAATGTTCCCAGGTGCAGGTGGTTGTTTTGAAGTGTTTTTTGGGAGGTCACCCCAAATTTGGTCAAAAACATAAGGCTATACTATGGCAAAAATTGTCATTTTGTGTCACCCCTAACTTTGCCTCAAAAGTGGTTTTATTTTCTGGTCATTAATAAATGCATCCAGGGGTATTTCAGGAAATTTAAAGTATTTTTGTCACCATACTTCCCAGATTTGGAAACATAGGGCTAAACTATGGCAAAACTTTTGTGTGAGAAACATTCACTCACAATATACCATTAAAGAAGACTTCACTGACACATTTACGTCTTTGGACGACGGGAGGAAACCGGCCCCGAGGGAACCCGGCCCCGAGGGAAACCGGCCCCGAGGGAACCCACAGCGAGGACTCAGCAGCCGGCCCAGGGATGGAATCCACAACATTCTTACTTCTTCTTACTTATACTTATGCATTAATAAATGCATACATGGGTATTTAGGGTTGTTTTGGAGCATTTTCTGTGCAGTCACCATATCTCCCAAATTTTGTAAAAAACGTAAGGCTACAGTATGGCAAAAATGGTCAATTTGGGTCAAATTTTATTTTGTCCCAAAAGTGGTTTAAATAAGTATTTACACATAAATAAACATCTTCAGGGACATTTGAGGTTGTTTTGAAGTTTTTTTTGGGAGGTTTTCAAATGTACCAAATTTTGTAAAAAACGTAAGGCTATAGTATGGCAAAAATTGTCATTTTGGGTCAAATTTTATTTTGTCCCAAAAGTGGTTTAAATAAGTATTTACACATAAATAAATGTGTTAAGGTGCATTTGAGGTTGTTTTGAAGTGTTTTTCTGGGGGTCATCAAATGTCCAAATTTGGTCAAAAACATAAGGCTACAGTAAGGCAAAAATGGTCATTTTGGGTCAAATTTTATTTTGTCCCAAAAGTGGTTTAAATAAGTATTTACACATAAATAAACATCTTCAGGGACATTTGAGGTTGTTTTGAAGTGTTTTTTGGGGGTCATCAAATGTCCAAATGTGGTCAAAAACATAAGGCTACAGTATGGCAAAAATGGTCATTTTTGGTCAAATTTTATTTTGTCCCAAAAGTGGTTTAAATAAGTATTTACACATAAATAAACATCTTCAGGGACATTTGAGGTTGTTTTGAAGTGTTTTTTGGGAGGTCATCAAATTTCCAAATTTGGTCAAAAAAGTAAGGCTATAGTATGGCAAAAATGGTCATTTTGGGTCAAATTTTATTTTGTCCCAAAAGTGGTTTAAATAAGTATTTACACATAAATAAACATCTTCAGGGACATTTGAGGTTGTTTTGAAGTGTTTTTTGGGAGGTCTTCAAATGTCCCAAATTGGTTAAAAACGTAAGGCTATAGTATGGCAAAAATGGTCATTTTGGGTCAAATTTTATTTTGTCCCAAAAGTGGTTTAAATAAGTATTTACACATAAATAAACATCTTCAGGGACATTTGAGGTTGTTTTGAAGTGTTTTTGGGAGGTCATCAAATTTCCAAATTTGGTCAAAAAAGTAAGGCTATAGTATGGCAAAAATGGTCAACTTGGGTCATTTTTGATTTTGTCCCAAAAGTGGTTTAAATAAGTATTTAAACATAAATAAATGTTTTCAGGGACATTTGAGGTTGTTTTGAAGTGTTTTTTGGGAGGTCTTCAAATGTCCCAAATTTGGTCAAAAACGTAAGGCTATAGTATGGCAAAAATGGTCATTTTGGGTCAAATTTTATTTTGTCCCAAAAGTGGTTTAAATAACTATTTACACATAAATAAACATCTTCAGGGACATTTGAGGTTGTTTTGAAGTGTTTTTTGGGAGGTCATCAAATTTCCAAATTTGGTCAAAAAAATAAGGCTATAGTATGGCAAAAATGGTCAATTTGGGTCAAATTTTATTTTGTCCCAAAAGTGGTTTAAATAAGTATTTACACATAAATAAATGTGTTAAGGGGCATTTGAGGTTGTTTTGAAGTGTTTTTTGGGAGGTCATCAAATGTCCAAATTTGGTCAAAAACATAAGGCTATAGTATGGCAAAAATGGTCATTTTGGGTCAAATTTTATTTTGTCCCAAAAGTGGTTTAAATAAGTATTTACACATAAATAAACATCTTCAGGGACATTTGAGGTTGTTTTGAAGTGTTTTTGGGAGGTCATCAAATGTCCAAATTTTGTCAAAAACGTAAGGCTATAGTATGGCAAAAATGGTCATTTTGGGTCAAATTTTATTTTGTCCCAAAAGTGGTTTAAATAAGTATTTACACATAAATAAACATCTTCAGGGACATTTGAGGTTGTTTTGAAGTGTTTTTTGGGAGGTCATCAAATGTCCAAATTTGGTCAAAAACATAAGGCTATAGTATGGCAAAAATGGTCATTTTGGGTCAAATTTTATTTTGTCCCAAAAGTGGTTTAAATAAGTATTTACACATAAATAAACATCTTCAGGGACATTTGAGGTTGTTTTGAAGTGTTTTTTGGGAGGTCATCAAATTTCCAAATTTGGTCAAAAAAGTAAGGCTATAGTATGGCAAAAATGGTCAACTTGGGTCATTTTTTATTTTGTCCCAAAAGTGGTTTAAATAAGTATTTACACATAAATAAATGTTTTCAGGGACATTTGAGGTTGTTTTGAAGTGTTTTTTGGGAGGTTTTCAAATGTCCCAAATTTGGTCAAAAACGTAAGGCTATAGTATGGCAAAAATTGTCATTTTGGGTCAAATTTTATTTTGTCCCAAAAGTGGTTTAAATAAGTATTTACACATAAATAAACATCTTCAGGGACATTTGAGGTTGTTTTGAAGTGTTTTTTGGGAGGTCATCAAATTTCCAAATTTGGTCAAAAAAGTAAGGCTATAGTATGGCAAAAATGGTCAATTTGGGTCAAATTTTATTTTGTCCCAAAAGTGGTTTAAATAAGTATTTACACATAAATAAATGTGTTCAGGGACATTTGAGGTTGTTTTGAAGTGTTTTTTGGGAGGTCATCAAATGTCCAAATTTGGTCAAAAACATAAGGCTATAGTATGGCAAAAATGGTCAATTTGGGTCAAATTTTATTTTGTCCCAAAAGTGGTTTAAATAAGTATTTACACATAAATAAATGTTTTCAGGGACATTTGAGGTTGTTTTGAAGTGTTTTTGGGAGGTCACCATATGTCCCAAATTTTGTCAAAAACATAAGGCTATAGTATGGCAAAAATGGTCATTTTGGGTCAAATTTTATTTTGTCCCAAAAGTGGTTTAAATAAGTATTTACACATAAATAAACATCTTCAGGGACATTTGAGGTTGTTTTGAAGTGTTTTTTGGGAGGTCATCAAATTTCCAAATTTGGTCAAAAAAGTAAGGCTATAGTAAATGTTGTATTTATGTTTTAAATAAGTATTTACACATAAATAAACATCTTCAGGGACATTTGAGAGGTTGTTTTGAAGTGTTTTTGGGGAGTTTTGGGGCAAATGTTCCAAATTTTTTGTAAAAAAACGTAAGGCTATAGTATGGCAAAAATGGTCATTTTGGGTCATTTTTGATTTTGTCCCAAAAGTGGTTTAAATTAGTATTCAAACATAAATAAATGTTTTCAGGGACATTTGAGGTTGTTTTGAAGTGTTTTTTGGGAGGTTTTCAAATGTCCCAAATTTGGTCAAAAACATAAGGCTATAGTATGGCAAAAATGGTCATTTTGGGTCAAATTTTATTTTGTCCCAAAAGTGGTTTAAATAACTATTTACACATAAATAAACATCTTCAGGGACATTTGAGGTTGTTTTGAAGTGTTTTTTGGGAGGTCATCAAATTTCCAAATTTGGTCAAAAAAGTAAGGCTATAGTATGGCAAAAATGGTCAATTTGGGTCAAATTTTATTTTGTCCCAAAAGTGGTTTAAATAAGTATTTACACATAAATAAATGTGTTAAGGTGCATTTGAGGTTGTTTTGAAGTGTTTTTTTGGGTGTCATCAAATGTCCAAATTTGGTCAAAAACATAAGGCTACAGTATGGCAAAAAAGGTCAACTTGGGTCATTTTTGATTTTGTCCCAAAAGTGGTTTAAATAAGTATTTAAACATAAATAAATGTTTTCAGGGACATTTGAGGTTGTTTTGAAGTGTTTTTTGGGAGGTCGTCAAATGTCCCAAATTTTGTAAAAAACATAAGGCTATAGTATGGCAAAAATGGTCATTTTTGGTCAAATTTTATTTTTTCCCAAAAGTGGTTTAAATAAGTATTTACACATAAATAAACATCTTCAGGGACATTAGAGGTTGTTTTGAAGTGTTTTTTGGGAGGTCATCAAATTTCCAAATTTGGTCAAAAAAGTAAGGCTATAGTAAATGTTGTATTTATGTTTTAAATAAGTATTTACACATAAATAAACATCTTCAGGGACATTTGAGGTTGTTTTGAAGTTTTTTTTGGGAGGTTTTCAAATGTACCAAATTTTGTAAAAAAACGTAAGGCTATAGTATGGCAAAAATGGTCATTTTGGGTCATTTTTGATTTTGTCCCAAAAGTGGTTTAAATTAGTATTCAAACATAAATAAATGTTTTCAGGGACATTTGAGGTTGTTTTGAAGTGTTTTTTGGGAGGTTTTCAAATGTCCCAAATTTGGTCAAAAACATAAGGCTATAGTATGGCAAAAATGGTCATTTTGGGTCAAATTTTATTTTGTCCCAAAAGTGGTTTAAATAACTATTTACACATAAATAAACATCTTCAGGGACATTTGAGGTTGTTTTGAAGTGTTTTCTGGGGGTCATCAAATGTCCAAATTTGGTCAAAAACATAAGGCTATAGTATGGCAAAAATGGTCATTTTGGGTCAAATTTTATTTTGTCCCAAAAGTGGTTTAAATAAGTATTTACACATAAATAAACATCTTCAGGGACATTTGAGGTTGTTTTGAAGTGTTTTTTGGGAGGTCATCAAATTTCCAAATTTGGTCAAAAAAGTAAGGCTATAGTATGGCAAAAATGGTCATTTTGGGTCAAATTTTATTTTGTCCCAAAAGTGGTTTAAATAACTATTTACACATAAATAAACATCTTCAGGGACATTTGAGGTTGTTTTGAAGTGTTTTTTGGGAGGTCGTCATATGTCCCAAATTTGGTCAAAAAAGTAAGGCTATAGTATGGCAAAACTGGTCATTTTTAGGTCATCTCCAATTTCCCCCCAAAAGTGGTTAAAATGAGTGTGTCAGCGTCAATAAATGCTTTAGTTTGGTTTGAAGTGTATTCTGAGCTGTCACAGATTGTTTTGAACGTTTTAGTTAAAGGACATTAGATTTGAAAGATTATACAATGAAAATATAATCAAAACAAAAATAATTCTGAAAATGTGTTGAAATGATTTTCATTGCATTATTAAAGTATCTAAAGGTAAATGTTACTGAATTAGAAATAATGCTATGTCATATTCTAGTATAACATATTATTGTGTAAATTCCTCAGGTTTTATTTAGAGGTCACAAAAGCTTCTCAAATTTCATGTATTTATTATTATTATCTATGTAGAAAGAAATACCTTACCATCACCAGTTTTTGTTTTACTACTGACTTTTTTCTCTGATAGTCTCATAGTTATCTATGTTGTAGTATTCAGCGGATCCATTGTTCAGATCAAATGTTTCCTTGGACGTCCTCATCAGCGCCGTATCCAAGTCGTGTGTGTGAGCAGGATGTCCTCACGAGTCCCGTTGATGGGTCTGAGTGTGAGAACCGGAGGAAGTGATGACCTCGAGCAGCTGTCGGCGGATAATGAGAAGCTGTCAGCAAAAGGACAGTTCACACAGCTCCAAACACAATTATAGACACAACTATGTACACACAGTTTCTCTTTCTGTCCTTCGTCACTGTCTCGGTTTATTTTTAACTTTGTTATTTCTTCTGTTTGTAGTTTTATTGTCTCTTCTTTCTCTTTTGCTGAATTCGGACCTTCTTCATCCCCTGTTTCTATTACTCATTTGATAGTGACAATGGACACATTCATAATCACATCTATTGCATTTTCATCATGTATAAATATATTCTTCTTATTTGCAAAAGTCACAATGATTCATAATTAGGTTTTCTGTCTGAGGGCAATAATCCTGCATTAAACATAAATCCTAACCTTTAATAATTTGTAAATCTTCTACAAAATGGAGTTTATATGAAGTAGAGAGACTATGACATGTGATATACTTAAAATAATGAACAAAGAAGGATGGAAGGCACTGAAAAAAAAAAAAAAAAAAAAAAAAGAAAGAAGAAAAATGGAGGAAACAACAATGAAGGACAACAAAGAAAAAAACCCCAAAAAGCGAAGGACAAAGAGGAAAAAAGTGTTAATTGAATGATGAAATGATGGAGGGATGAAAGGAGGAAGCGGCGGACGACAACAGAGACATTCCCAGACAGAGCAGCCGGGCCGTCACGCACACACAAACACGCTCGCCGGCTCCGTCATTAGTCTTCATTAGGCTCTTTATGAGGGAAATTAGGAGGGGAGTTTCCTCCAAAAGCGAGCCCTGGGGTCCTACCTGCCGCTGAGCGCTCGGAGTTCGAGAGAGACCATGAAGTAATTGCAGCTAATTTCTTGGTGGGGTTCTGCAGATGGAGGTAGGATGCAGGGAGTTTATGACGATACGACAAAGTTCACTAAACAAAGTTACTAGAAACTTCAGGTCGTGTTCTTTCAGACGAGAAAGTCAGGGTTTTTGGAACGAGAACAGACCGCTGCAGAAAAGAGTGGAAATGACCGGTCGCCGAGTCGGACATGTTTAAGAACCAACCTGAGATCGTACAGCATCTTCGAAATACAAACCTGTTCTGACATGTTGTAAAAAGCCACATTAAGCCCTTTTTACTCCAGAGTCTTTCACAGCGATGTTCCTGCATTTTACCAGAAACGCTTCATGTGTAAAAAGAGCCAGAAGTGTAAATAAAGTCAATCTGTTCTGGTTATTTACCGGGTCCAGACCTGGGGATAAAAAAGGTCAGGTATTTATGTGGACAACAATCTACATTAACAATTTAAATGGATCAAAGAGAGACAATAGAAAAACTTCAGTGAGTGATTAATTTGCCTCTGAACGTGAAGAAGAGTAAGAACGATTTGTGCCTTCACGTCAGTTTCCAAAAGTCTTCAAAAACACCAGAAAAAGTTGGTAGATTTGTCACTTTTTTGAAAAACAGTCTCAAGATGAGTCTCAATTCTTGATAAATATAACAATAAAGTCTCTAAGTTTCCATCAGTTCATTCTTAACGGTCCTGAACATTACATCCAGCTTTACTCTATCTTCTTCTTCAAGTTGACTTTGTCAGTTTAGATTCTTCTGATCTCATTACTGCCCCCAACAGGTTGCTTTAGGAATCCTCAGCATTGACGGGTCAAGACTGAAAATAGACACTTTAATGTTTGGGTTACATCTAACTTTGGCCCAAAAGTGGTACATTTTGGTATTTTTTTAAGTATTTAATGGTGTTTTGGAGCATTTTTTGGGCGGTCACCATTCCTCCCAGATTTGCTTGAAAACCTAAGGCTAAACTTTGGCAAAAATTGTGATTGTGGGGCCTTAAATTCTCCCAAAAGGTCATTGAAATTAATATTTATGCATCAATAAATGCATCCAGATATTAGATTGTTTTGAAGCACTTTTGGGCATCTAACTTCGCCCCAAAAGAGTATTTACACATAAATAAAAAGTGTTTTTGGGAGGTTGACACAAGGCTATACTTTGGCAGAAATTATGATTTTTGGGCGACCTCCAACTTTGGGCGATGCACGACCAGCGATTTACAGAAACAAAGAGACGAATGAATAGTTCATCTGCCAAAAAAATCACTAACGCAGCAAGAACTTTCACTGAGTCAGAGCTAGATTAGTTTAGTTAGAAGAGTATATTTGACCTGTTTTTACCTGCAGAAGAAGACATTTCAAATCTGTGTTATTTTATCAAATCTTTCCGTTTTAAAAATCAATACCGAACCTCTTTCTGATTCTTCGTCAGTCTCTGTCGTGTCGGTGTCTTCCTGTCGTTCGTTACCATCACCTCGTGTCCTTCTGGTATTTGGCCTCATCATCACACTCTCCATTTGTCCATCATCCTGCGTCTTCTTCACTGTTTACTCCTCTTTCTCTTCATCTTTCCCCACGTTTCCTCCGATATCCCTCAATCTCTTTTACCCTTTCCCTTTCCATCCATCCCTCTTCATCTCGGGCCTGTTTTTCCCGTCCGTCCTTCGCTCCGTGTTGCCGAAGCCATTAGCGCGAAATGGAAAAAGTGACATCAGCTATTTGGTAAAGGGAGAGGGATGGACGGAGACAGAATTGAACAGAAGACGGAATAAAAAAAACGGAGAGACTGACGGCGGGGGATGATTGCAGGAGAACGGACGGAGAGGAAAGAGGGAGCGACGGACGGATGAACGAGGACGTAGCGATGCATTAGAGTGAACGGAGAGGGAAGGCTTCACCTCATTAACCTGGTAATGCAGAGTAAATATGCGCTCTAAATGGAACATGTTCCACGGCGGTGTTTACTTTCTGTGAGAGAGTGGAGACAGAAAACACCGAGAGCCACTGGACTCGGCACAAAGCGGTTCAGAGCGGACGGAGAATTAGCGGCATTAAGGACGAATCAGCGTTCGGGAAAAAAAAACAGGGTCAGATGAGTTTGATTTGAGACAGATTTGAATCCAGCTCAGTCTCTTTACTGTTTTATATTCCTTCCATAAACACATACAAGTCATTTCAGTTCACTCAGACTTTAAGCTTCTTCTTCAAAAGTTTCTTATTATTAACCGTCCAGTGTTATTTAAGAATTGCATCTTGACATTTCACACATTTTTTACTGTTTCATTTAGTTTTTCAGTGTAATCTCCTAAAGTTTACTGTAACAGGAATCATCTGAAAAAATGAGACCTTAAGACGTGATCTAGTCTTTATAATGAAGGATTTTAATAGATGAGAATGATCAGTCCACAGCAGGATTTTGTCCAATCACAGCTCACTTCAGGTAAAGCGCTCCCATTGGTCGACACTGATGTCAACAACGAAGGAACAAGGAAATAAACCGAGGAAATGTGTTATTCTGTTGGAAATACGTCTTATTTTACAGAGAAACAGCTCAAAAAGATCAAAATAACGACCAGCCGGAGGAGATCTCTTCCTTGAACGTACTTTTATCATAAAGCCTGATTTGAATCCCAGCGTCCCTGATTTTGTGACTTATTTAGTCGTTTTAGTGAAACACAGTCTTCTGTTTTATTTCTGGAACATTGTTTAAAAAGACTCTGAGACAAACGTTCAAATCTATTTCGTTTTAAAGGGATCATTTTTCACCAAAGTCTGGACCAAGGCCTTTTACAGATTTTCCTGTCGGAGAAAACCTTAAAAAATGTGACTTAGAACATATTTGCTCATTCAGACTTTTTCTTGACAGGCAATATAAAGGTTTGGGTAGTGGATGGACAAGACTTTTAATGGTGTAAGTGAGTAGATTATTGTGCATTTAATCCCATGTAAATGAAGCTGATATTCCACGTGTCTGTGGTGTGTAAATCATGACCAAACAGCCGTCGTTATAATACTGTATATTTGCATCAGCTCAAACCCAGAGAACAGTGACAGACTGAGATCATCAGGAGAAAATCATACAAATGAAACAAAACAGGAGAAAAACACATGTCTCTATCTACACGGAGTTCCATCCCTTTAACCCACGAACCTCCCTGAGCCCAACCCACCCCTCGTTTTCCCCCCAAAACATGTCAAATATTATCAACAAATGAACAAAGAAACACACAGTGGATTAAACAAAACTGCAACACAAAGTCTGCACTCTCAGGTTCAGAAAGTCTGGGACAAAAGACTTCTACTGTTTCGGGAAGAAAAAGGAGAGAAGCACTTGGTTTAAAGCTGTTTGTGGTAAAATAGTGAGTTGTTTAAATGGTTGGCTTTATTTGATCATTGTTTGCTTTAAATGTGCTTTTCTAGATTTATTATTAGACCAGGATCCTGAATGATTAATGGCAGTCGTTATTTCCAAAACACAAACACCCAAAACGTTTTTAGCTTTCAGTTTATTTCTGTCTTTTACTCAATAAATATTTGACTTCTGAAAAACTTGGATAGTGCTGTTATTTTTGAATATATTTTTTAAAAATAGACAATATACCTCCACAGAATCTGAGCATTTTGGAACTGGCCCATCCAGAAACACCCAGGCCTAAAACCAACAGGAAGCAGCCATGTTTGTTCTATGCTACTTCCTGTTTCTGTTTCTACTGGTGCCCAGAGAGGACAAACTGAGCTTTAAACAGTCACTATTAAAGTTTAGTGCATTAATAGACTCATTTTGTTTCAAATGTTTTCATTATCAGACCTATTTCCACTGGGTTTGTCCCTGCTGGGCCACCATTTTCATTCATTTTTCCTACAAAAGCCTTCAAAATAAGAGCATGACGAGGAGTTTGTTTCATGCTAAAAATGTTTTTTATTTGCTTTTTTGTCTCCGTAAAGCCCTTTGAGGAAATTGCTGTCATGATATTGGGCGATATAAATAAAACTGAATCAAAAACCAAGTGCTTCTCGTCGTTTTCCAAACAGTAGAAACCTTACACTACTTTGTGAAAAGGTCCAAGGTCGAGGGAGAGCATCAAACGTACCTTTAGGATATAATAGTGTCTAAAAACCACTCCATTGTCATAAAAGGGATTGTTTTGGAGCTTTTTGCATTGTTTCTCGGGTCAAACTGGTGATAGAAAACACTTCATACATCGGAAAGCTGCATCCAACATGTTCAGCCTCTTTATAGAGAGAGAAGAAAAGGGGGAAATAAAGCCAAACCTTGACTTGAAAGAGTAAAGAGATGAATCCAAAAAAGATAAATAAGATCTAAAAAGGGGAATGGTGCAGATAAAATAAGCCAAATGATAACAGAAGAGCAGTTTCCCATGCATTCTTTATAGTCCCTGTACGGAAAACAAATTCATGACAGAAATAGTCTTCAGTTTCATGTTTTTGTACAGTTTTTTTCAAACCCTCCAGTCCTGAGCTCTTCTGATTGGCTGATTATCGTCCAATCAGAGCGTGTGGTTTCGTTCGGCCGGTCGGTGTGAAGTCGGCTGGAACGTACAGTAGCATCCGGAGGGTTTTCATTTTAGTCAAAACAGGAAATAGAATAAGCAAAGTCAAATCCCATTGGACGATTTCTTGTCCAATCACGTCTCTTTTGTTTCGTCCAATCAAACCGAGGGTCGTTTACTAGTCTTTTTTTTTGTATTTTCTTTCTTCGGGAATGATTTTTTTCGTTTGTAATTCAACTGTGTGGGAATAGAAGAAGGAAAATTGCAATATTTCATCAAAAAACAAGAAAAAAGTGGCGAAAAAGTTTCAGAAACTTCCCCAAAATAGGTCCAAGTTTGGGGCGTGTCTCTTAGTAGTCTCACGTAGCTTAGCAACGGCCAAAAGTTCCTCCCGTTGCTACGGTGATCCCGGCGGCTGCTGCTGCCTCGGTAACAGGCTGGTACAGTTCTGTGTGGGGAACAAAGGGGGAGGAGCCATAAAAGGAAACAGGAAGTGGGCGGGACCAGAGGAGGCGGAGTCTCTAGAACATCATCGGAGTCTTCAGGAAAGACCGGGATTCTGAGGAAAAAAGAGATGATTATTATTAAAACTAAATAAAGAAAATATTTTTTTAGAAGGAAAATATTTTCTAGAAATATTTGAAAATTATGTACAGTAACGGTAATAGTAATACAAATAATACTGCAGTTGCTTGCACTGGTAATGATGGTAATGACAATCATGGTTACAACAATAATGATAATAATATTAATAATAAATGAAATTAGTAATAATAATCATTGGAAAAACCAGATCTTTGAGTTGGATCACAATTTTTTGGGACAGCTTTCTCAGATATGTGTCTCATTAATGTACATTCTGTAAAGTTACAGATTTTCTATGAAATTATTGTGGATTTTTTGAGCCAATTGCATCAATAATGTCATTTCTAACAACATCAATTATTAAAACAAAGGGTCTTTTTGCACGCTTCGTACAGGAATGAGTACATACATTTTCTACAATTCTGACAATGTAAGCTTTTCAAACATGTTTTGGGTGCAGCCCGGAGCAAACTTACTCAAGTATCTTCAAACTGTTCAAAAACTAAGAGCCAAATTGATAAAAACAAAACAAAACCCCATCCTTTTTAAAGACCATACATTATAAAACCAATTGGAAGTGTGCAGTGGCCATCGCTGGTATCACACTTGACCAGACTTCTGACCCGACTTCCCTCCGAGCAGCTTCCACAGCATTAAACCCGGTCTAATGAGCTGACGTTCGTACAGGAAGCGCCGACTTTATTATTGCTATTAGTGCCAGAACCGTTTTTATGCAGCATCCGTTTATGATCGAAATCTCACATCTCCAATTTTGCCGCGGTCGGCTCTTGCTCGTTCGGGTCCTCGCTCTCGTTTGTGCTCTTCCTTCCTGGGATCCCTGCGGTGCTGTAGCTGCACCCACACACACCTCACACACACATGAGCAACACACCGACTCTCCCCGCGGTGTCATTGTTTTCTGCCAACGTTGCAAAGTGTTTACATTTCTGCATAACAGCAACCATAAACCTGCCCTCGCCCCGTTCCCTCCGTCCTCCGCTCTCCTCCTTTTGCCCTCTACTTTTATTATTCGGGTTTTATATGCTCCGCTCATAGACTGCATATAAAAGTGGACAGAGTGAGTACGAAGTGACCTATTTAAAGTCTACTGCATCGGGCAAAGGGTAATCGTTCTTGAAAATGTTGACTTAATGGAAGGAGTCGAAGTTAAAGTGTGTTTTCAACTAAAACTTCAGAATTTTGTTCAGTCTTGTCGTGAATAGTTAGTGTTTTATTTGGGAAAATGAGAAAATAAATACTACTCTCCACTTCAAATCGACTTTTTAACACTTTGCTCGGTGCACCTTGTTGTAAAGAAACAAAGCATGTGAGAAAAAGAACTTCATCTAAGTGAAAAAAAAAGACTTTAAGACGGCATCTTTGCTTTATTATCCATTATTTTAATTCATGAGAAGCTTACAGCTCGCTTCTGGGAAAAGGAGCGCTCTGATTGGTCGACACAACTTGCAAATAAGGAAGTAATAATTGCTAAAACCTAAAATGTCAAAGTGGAATCCTGTAACAACGTCAAATTGTGTGCCGTTCTCTTCTTCTTTGATCATATTTACATGCATTTTCTTCCACATTAAAAACAGACACTTTTAAATAATCTTCTTCTTATTTCTTTCTTTTTCTCTTCCCTTTTTCTCTCTGGTTTTTTCTCGGTGCATCCTCCTCACCTCCAGCCCACTCCCTGTCGTCCTCTATGTGTTACTCGCATATTATTTTTATCCCAAACCATTCTTCTCTCTGTCCTCTCCTGTCCTCGCCTTTTCTCCTTTAGGCAGCAGCTTTTGGCCCGACGCTTCAAAAAACACACTAAAGTTACACTAAAAGAGTCGCTGCTTTGATCCTCGTCCTCTGAGTTTAAGCCTCTTCACTTTCACTGTCACTGCTCGCTCCGGCGCAAAAAGACCAAAGATAAATGTGGAATATATAAAAAAAGTGTTGTCAAATAGTAAGTTACAGTTGAATGAAAACTGGGATAAACTTGTCAAACTCTAAAACAAATAATGGCTGCACAGCTGTAAATGGTTTTGTTGTGTTTGGCTAAACTAGAAAGAAAGTAATGACACTTAGCTTTTAGAACTTTTATTCAGAAAAAACAGCCATGAATCTTCAAAGCTCAGTAATGTTTTTGTTATTGAATTGTACAAAAATGGGAATATATTGTTTAATCCATTTATTTTCTAAAGCTGGTTTTATAGATGAGATGGTCATGGGTTCAAATCTCAACCACAGCCCTTCTCTGTAAAGTATATTTATTTATTTATATTTTATTTATTTATTTATTTAAACAGAAACAATATTTATTTTATAACAATCAATAACACATTTTATTTAAGCATTTATTAATACTTGGCCGCCTGCACAATATTTCGCAAATTTATCGCAAATAATCGTCTTCCAAACAAGGATTTAAATCAAACTGTGGTGTTTAGTCCCAGTTTAGTCTTGATTTAATCCTGGTTTAGTCTTTAATATTTATTTAGCTCCTTGTATTTCTTTATCTATTTCAAAATAAAAGACACAAAGGAAAAATATAATTGTCAAAAAAAACACCTGAAAGCCTGTCTTTTTTCTTGCCGTTTTCATTTTTCCTGCAGCGTTTTGTCACCATTTGGACCCGGCGCCCGTTTCCTTCTCTTTTCCCCTCGATCTGTCACTGAAACAAACACCTCCGGCTCCCTCTGTGTTTGTGTGTTTGTATCTGTAAGAGTGTGTGTGCTGTGTGTGTTTATGTGTGTGTCGGACGGTTAAAAATGGCGCTGACCTGCCTTGTTAAAAGTCTATCAGCTGTGGAGGAAATGTCACCAGGTCTCGGAACAAGGTCACATTTTTCAGCTCTGTCTTGCCTCCCTCTGTGTCCTCCTTTTACAAACACACTGCTCCCCGTTCGTACCGGCTTTTCCAACACATCTTTCCCTCTATTTTATCATTTCCCCATTGTTCCTTATTGTTTTATAAGTCTTATTATGTTCTGCCCTTTTTATTCCACTCCTGTTTCACCCAATTTTCTGCCTTTTCCTCATTTTTCTAGAGGTTTTTCCGTCTTGTGAAGCTATAATTCAGAGTGTAAATGGACTAAATACACATACAGATTCTCAGAGACCTTTGAAAGAACTATTATTTTAGATTTAGAGCTTGATTTTTAACTCATGTTTTAAGAAAAATGTGTCCTCTTGAGTCTACACTAGGTTAGTTCTCATTTTTTCCCATTTCAAACAAGAAAAAAGAAGATTTTTCAGAGAGTTTACATCTATATTTTTCATTATATTGTGTGATATTCTGTCCCTTCAGCCTCACATCACTACACAACAGAAAAAACAAGTATCTACTCCTTACATTTATTATTGACAATGGATTTAAATAATACAGAAACATAATATGTACCTGTAATCAAATCTGATCTCACACTAAAATTTACATTTAAAAAGTCCATTTCCTGATTTTTTTACTGTTTCATTTAGTTTTTCAGTGTAATCACCTAAAGTTTATTGTAACAGGAATCATCTGTAAAAATGAGACCTTAAGACGTGATCTAGTCTTTATAATGAAGGATTTTAATAGATGAGAATGATCAGTCCACAGCAGGATTTTGTCCAATCACAGCTCACTTCAGGTAAAAAGGAGCGCTCCCATTGGTCGACACTGATGTCAACAACGAAGGAACAAGGAAATAAACCAAGGAAATGGGTTATTCTGTTGGAAATACCTCTTATTTTACAAAGAAACAGCTCAAAAAAGATAAAAAATAGAGAAACGGGAGAAAAGGACTGCATCTTTAACTCTAATAATTTAATAATAAACTCCAAAACAGCTCTTAAAGTCCACTTGGAGCTTGTTTTTTGGTCTTCTTAGTATCGTTGAGTCCTCACATGTAAGTACTCATTCTGGATGAAGTGGCATTGGGACTTCTGTAGTAAAACGAGCCTTAAAGCTTCAGTTAAAGGCCTCTTCTTCCACCTCTGTCCTCTGCTTCCTCGCTCCTCTCGTTCTGATTGTAAACCCGGCGTTCCTCGGTATTCAGCACTTTTCCGGTCTCTGTCTCTCTGTCGTTAATTAACAGAGTGAAGGTGCAGCGAGGGTCCTACTGGGCCAATCAGCATTAATGAAATCAGGAGGGTCGCCGCCTTTAGTGCTGGGCTTGCACAAGAGCCACATCAGAGAGACGCCTCGGAACACCGGCTAATTAGAGAGCCACGGATCAAACGCTCCGGCCCCGTTCAGACCCGGGGTTAACGTGGGCTTTTCAGGAACAGATCCGGGCAGAGAGGGGTAATTATTCTGTTAATTGTTAATGTTTCCTCGAGTCGTGGGGCTAGATCTCACTGCAGTGGTTTATATGTGACTGAACAAACAAGTCAAGCCTAAAGTCCTACACTTCAAAGTCTTTTCAACAACACTAATATTGTATTAAAATTAAACAATGTAAGCTTTAAACCTGTATTTATTTCAGAAGATTTTATAAAGTGTTTGTATTTCTATAGAATATTTAGTCAAAAAAGTATTGTCATAATGATTTTTTCTATTCTTTGTTGATCAGTGATGTTCAATGTGTGTCTGCTTTAAAGTCCTGTAGCGCTGAGTTTTACAGAGAGCATTTGAAGGCAGCGTCATGTATGTAACGCGTGGCTTAACTAAAAAAAAATTATTTGTTTCTTTTAATCTTTGAGAGAAGCATCAAGTCTTTTCCGAGACTCAAGTCAAAGTGAGTCTGGTTCAAGTCCAAGTGAGTCTGAGTCTTTGGTTCAAGTCCAAGTGAAGTCTGAGTCTGGTTCAAGTCCAAGTGAAGTCTGAGTCTTTGGTTCAAGTCCAAGTGAAGTCTGAGTCTGGTTCAAGTCCAAGTGAAGTCTGAGTCTTTGGTTCAAGTCCAAGTGAAGTCTGAGTCTGGTTCAAGTCCAAGTGAAGTCTGAGTCTTTGGTTCAAGTCCAAGTGAAGTCTGAGTCTTTGGTTCAAGTCCAAGTGAAGTCTGAGTCTGGTTCAAGTCCAAGTGAAGTCTGAGTCTGGTTCAAGTCCAAGTGAAGTCTGAGTCTTTGGTTCAAGTCCAAGTGAAGTCTGAGTCTTTGGTTCAAGTCCAAGTGAAGTCTGAGTCTTTGGTTCAAGTCCAAGTGAAGTCTGAGTCTGGTTCAAGTCCAAGTCAAGTCTGAGTCTGGTTCAAGTCCAAGTGAAGTCTGAGTCTGGTTCAAGTCCAAGTCCAGTCTGAGTCTTTGGTTCAAGTCCAAGTGAAGTCTGAGTCTTTGGTTCAAGTCCAAGTCCAGTCTGAGTCTTTGGTTCAAGTCCAAGTGAAGTCTGAGTCTGGTTCAAGTCCAAGTGAAGTCTGAGTCTGGTTCAAGTCCAAGTGAAGTCTGAGTCTGGTTCAAGTCCAAGTCCAGTCTGAGTCTTTGGTTCAAGTCCAAGTGAAGTCTGAGTCTTTGGTTCAAGTCCAAGTCCAGTCTGAGTCTTTGGTTCAAGTCCAAGTCCAGTTACAAGTCTTTTTACATTTTCTCAGAAGTTATTAAATTTGTGACTCAAGTCCACGTCTCAAAAAGGATAATTTCATCAAGAAAGACATTAGCAACATTGACGTTTCATGGCTTCATCGAAGTGTTTTTGGGAAAATAAAGTTACTCAGATGATCCTGTTAAACTAAAAGTGGATGCAGTTCTCCTAAAGGCCACTAGAGGAGCAAGAAAGACATTCAACGAAACCTTTATCGCTTCTTCTTTGTAAGGAATTCCTGTTGACTCTATTTCAAGAAGATCATTTCCAAAAGTGGTAAGAGCCGACTGTATCTAGAGACTGTCCAAACTTTACATTAACACTGACCTTTTTAAACCCGTTTTAAATCCCGTTCTGAACAGGGCCACAGACAGAGGGCTCTAAAGACGAGAGACAGAGCTAATTAAACCTCGCCGTCTGAGTCGCTGCGGATCAAACAGACACAAAGTGAAGAGGCAGAGGAGTGTGGAGTTTCTTTTTAAACACACGCAGAGTTTGAAGAGCGAGGTTTCAATGTCAGGGAGGACTGGGCACAGCTGGTGCAGGACGACCGCTCGCATACCAAACACTCAGGATCACGCATCAGCACGAAACTCAGCCGCACAGGTACGAGAAAAAACACTCAACATACTCAAAAAACTCAGTGGAGAAAGGTTGATATGTACAACAACTGGCATCTGGTGGTTTAGCCCTGTTTAAATCCAATTGGAAAACATTGTATTGATCTTCTTTTGCTCAACTACTGGATATATTCTGTTTTAAAGGTTCTTTTTACTTTACAAACAACCGTTAGCTTGGCGATCTGTTACACAATGACATCAACAAGTAACATAATAAACCTAAATGAGGAAAATAACAAGAATGAGACAGATTATTGATGATTATTCTCCCCTTAAAGCGCCATTACTCATTTATTTTTGCAGACACAATGCCCCTCAAACAGTCTACAGACCTTTCCTGATTTTCTTTCGTTAAAAAAAGTAAAAAGTGACCAGATTACGTGAAGTCATTGCCAATATTGATCCACATTTGACCTTGTTTCCCTTTTGTCTATTTATTTTTTCTTTTTGGTGCTGTTTTATTGTGAAAAGACTGAGCATACGCAGCCGTTACTTCCTTATTGACATCAGTGTCGACCAATGGGAGCGCTCTTTTCCAGGAACAAGCCTCTGATTGGTCAAAAACCCAGTAAAAGCTGAACATTCTCATCTATTAAATCCTTGATAATAAAGCCAAGGTGACGTCTAACGGTCTCATATTCGATTATAAAACTATTTTCCCCCAAAAAAATCCCATATCTTGTGTTTAACCAACACCAGTCTGTAACCTGAGCCTCGACAGAGACCAATCAGAGACAGACGTGAGGCTTTTCTATAATGTCTGCGCCGTAATAACAATAATGTACAATTTAAACAAGTAAACATGTCTGAAAGCCTGAAATTATCAACTCATAAATGCACACGCCGGGAGACGACGTTAAATAAAGGCCCTGAAGAAACGCTGCGGTGTTTGGTGAAGTGTTGTGTGCAAAAACATAAACGAAGGTGTCGACGCTGGAATATCCGCCTGAGCTGGATCCACATGTGCGTCTGATAAGGGCCACTTCAAAGAGGGGCCACAGAGTCTCGGGGTCTGCCTTATGTCTGACTAATCCAGCCGGGGCCCCGCTCACACATGTGGGCCATGTGTGAGCGGGGCCGTGTTTTTAACATGTTTTAAAACCAGTTTGTGTCGGTGTGGTTCTGCAGGCGTCAGGATCACGGTTCAAGACCCGCTCTCGACGGGATCAGTCCGCTTCAAATAAGAGTCAGAGGTTTAGACCTGGTTTAGACCTGGTTTAGACCTGGTTTAGTCTGGTTTAGACCTGGTTTAGTCCTGGTTTAGTCCTGGTTTAGTCCTGGTTTAGACCTGGTTTAGTCCTGGTTTAGACCTGGTTTAGTCCTGGTTTAGACCTGGTTTAGACCTGGTTTAGACCTGGTTTAGTCCTGGTTTAGCCCTGTGTTAGTCCAGGTTGCTTATTTCAGGGTTTAATCCTGGTCTAGTCCAGGTTTAATCTTGGTTTTGAGCTCGTTTAGTCACAGTTAAGTCTTAAGATCTAGAGCTGGTTTTATTCCTGGTGTAGACCTGGTTTAGACCTGGTTTAGACCTGGTTTAAAGCTGGTTTAAGCCCCCTTTAGATCTGGATTAGTCTTGTATTGGTCTGGCTTAGAACTGGCTATTGATTAACTGAATTAATCCTGGTCAAAACCTGGTTTAGTCTTGGTTTTAGTCTTGGATCCACCCCTTACTTACATCTAGACCTGGTGCAATCCTAGACTAAACCAACCCAACTAAAACCTGTTCAAATCCAACTAAAACCTGTTCAAATCCAACTAAAACCTGTTCAAATTCAAATAATGTCCTGGTTTAATCCATTAAGATTTTCTCCAATTTTCCATGACATTTCCCTTGACTGAAACCTGGCCCACTCCCAGGATTTCCCAGGTTTTCCCAGGATTTCCCAGGATTTCCCAGGTTTTCCCAGGTTTTCCCAGGATTTCCCAGGTTTTCCAGGCCCACGTGAACCCTGTTGCCTGTGTTTTTATTAGATGTTAATGCGCTCTTACCCTGAACGGAGCCGTTGTCTTGCTGGTTTCCATTAAGCTCAGGTTTATCTTCGGCTGCAGCAGCGTCTGGTTCCAACAGAACAGGACAGAGTCTCAGCGTGAGGCCAATAAAAGACACATCGAGCGACGAAAACACAACACGGGCCACAAACAAAACACAACAACAACAGGAATCACACGGAGGGGGCTCATTTTGTCACATTGGATTGTTTTATATCGATAAACCTCTTTTAAAGCCTGTTATATTTCTATTTTTGTGTGCTATTATCCTGGCTATTCATTTACTAAACACGATAATATCACGATAATATCACGATAACATCACGATAATGTCACGATAATATCACGATAACATCACGATAACATCACGATAACATCACGATAACATCACGATAATATCACGATAACATCACGATAACATCACGATAACATCACGATAATATCACGATAATATCACGATAACATCACGATAACATCACGATAATATCACGATAATATCAAGATAATATCAAGATAATATCACGATAACATCACGATAACATCACGATAATATCACGATAACATCACGATAACATCACGATAACATCACGATAATATCACGATAATATCACGATAACATCACGATAACATCACGATAACATCACGATAATATCAAGATAATATCAAGATAATATCACGATAACATCACGATAACATCACGATAACATCACGATAATATCACGATAACATCACGATAACATCACGATAATATCACGATAATATCACGATAATATCACGATAATATCACGATAATATCACGATAATATCACGATAATATCACGATAACATCACGATAACATCACGATAATATCACGATACAGCGATTTTGCAAACATTAATTAACAATAAAGCATTAAAAAAAATCTAAAAAATTTAATGATTTGTGTGAAAATGTAGTGGAAAAATAGTGGTTTAGTTTGACAAACACAAATAACTCCTTTTCCAGTAAAAAAAAATGAAAAAAATAAATCAGTTTTAACAAATATCACGATATCTGTATCACGATGATGTATCACAAGCGGAAAAACGATTCGCTAACGATAAACGCGATATATTGTTCCAGATCTGAAAGTGATTTTTAAAAAAAGACTTTAAGACTTTAGGCTCCTCCCTCTTGGAACCGCAGGCTGTGATTGGTCAGTGAAAGTGTTGTACCGTTCTTGTTGCTGTTGTGCAGAGGCTCTGGAGACGGAGACGACGAGGACGAGTGTTTCAGAGCGTCCTCCACTCGCTCCCTTCGCTTCGACTCGAACTCTAGCGCCTCCTGCAGCTTCCTCTTGGCCTTTTTCTCCTTCTTCAGACGCTTCTGGATCGAGGCTGAAAAGAAGACCC